>JAQGCS010001494.1:0-13585 GCA_034702105.1 Fuscozetes fuscipes | reverse complement strand
AATTTCATTAAATGAGTTCGAAAATCATTGACTCATTCGATGGTATTTGCAGTAATCGCTTATATAATACTCATTGAAAGTTTTTTATTCAATTTGACCACTTTTATACCACAACACATTCTCTCTCTCTCTCTCTCTCTCTCTATTATTGCGCACAATTAGTCCAACTTTTATAGAAATATAATAATTACACCAAAATAGTAACGCAAACGAAAATCAATTTCAATAAAAAATCAATTCATAAAAAACGAAATCAGAGAAATCGATAAATAGAAAAAATATATCAAAACAAAAGTTAAAATAAAAAATTGTAATCTTTTATAATTGAAATAATAAATATATGACAATAAGTGTTGTTAACCTTAATTAAGATATATATTGAACTCAAACATGAAATTTATTTTTAGAATCGACTCTTATGTGAGAATTGAGTGGAAAATCATTGGCTATTAACTAATTTTGGGCCCAAATTATTGAACCCTTTAATAGTAAGATCAAAAATATCGGATTTATATATGAAAATCACATAAACCTAATTATAGACAAAAGTTTGTAATAATTGCTAATAATTAGGGATTAAAAGTCAAAACTGAACACAAATTGCAATAATTGAAACATTTTGTGGATTTACTTCTGCTATGATTCACACAAATGTTTTATTTACTATAATTCGGATAAAATGTAAATAATAATAATCAGGAAGTGTTTCACAATCGATAAAACACTCGCTTTTGAATTAATTGAGTCAAAAACATTTGCTTTACATTTAAACCAATTATTTGTTGATTTGCTTAAAACGAGTAATGAAAGCGACGAAGACTTACCCAAAAAATATTTGATTAAATCAAAAGACAATTAAACGATTTGATAGTAATGTTGTTCACAAATGAATCGCAAGTTTTTTTTATTGCGATTATGAGTTGCATCAGAAGTACAAACAAATGATTGAAATGATTTTTGATTACAATCTTTAAGTAATAGTAATAATTATAATTAGTTAAGAGAATGAGTGATATATTGTTGGCAATAGTTTGTGAGTTGTTTTGAGAGCTGACACAACACTAATAAATGATAGCAATGATCGGCGTTAAAGCAGTGCAAGCAAACAGCCAACCGACAAATTGTCCCACTTTTCACTCAACTATCAAAATACTAATACACTAATAGTTATAATAATTTTATGTAATTCACAACCAAATAGTAATTCAATTATTTTTATCGTTTGTCACTGTCTTTCAAAAAATATACTTTTTTCACCTAGTAGTCCACCAAAATTCAATTCCACGTTTAGTTTCTAATTCAAAGTGAGTTGAAAATTGCAAGAACACATCAACACTTTTTATTAAATCAATAGAGAAATAGATTTTAAATAAATGTTTGATTTGAAGACATTGAATGAAAAAACATTGAATGAAAATGTGATTCAATTGAATGCAGACATAGAGTCAGTCAGACATTCAAGTAATGGCTGAACATAGGCTTCTCGGGGGCTGTCATCTCATATACGATAGTTTTTTCATTTGCAATAGTCCTTCACAAATTAATTAAAAGTTGAGTAAGATTTAGCCTCAACCTTAGCAAGATACAAAACGTATTGACAATGCATAAAACATATGCTATATCTCACTCACTAATTGAGTAAACAATTCAAACAATTGTCTCAAAAACATGTTTGAAGTGTGAATCAAATTAAATGAGGAAAAGAGATGGCATTCAATAGATTAGAATACGAGACCTGTAGTTAAGCATAAAAACAATGTCTCTAATGACTACTCATTTGTTTTTATTATTTTTTGAATTAATTTTTGGTTAAACTAACAGACATTTTGTAGAAGTTTTCACTTATTTCTTGTATTTGTTTTCATTCAATTTATATGAATTTGTTTTCATATGAAAAATAAAAAACGCTAAAAATAAGAGATTAGAGATTTGATTGAAATGTATTGAATAGACTGCAGACCAGCTGTTAATACATTTGCAACACTTTTGTAAACAAAATTTACATTTTATTTACACTTTTTTTCAATAATTGATTCTCTCGATTGTAGACAATTAATGAGCAATAATATAAACCTATGGCACAAATGTCCTCAAATACCGGTACAAATGCAATGGACAGCACAAGTCCTTCCAATGTTGACTCTCCCGAACCATCGGCACCATCTCTGCCATCTTCGCCGTCCGTCAGCTCAGACCTGAGACAATTGAGTCAGACTATAATGAGTTCTTTACAATGGATTAATGACTTCAATCCGACCACAATTTTTGCTAACTTCTTATCAACTAATCCGTTCCGAAGACGTAATAGCAAACAACTCTCAGAGCAAAACATCTCTGATCACAAAACCTATTCATTTGAGCCGAACGACAGACCGTTGGCTCGAATTCTTAACGGAACACTTATACCGACCCCAAAATCAATTGAATTCATCGAATTAGCGAATTTCGGTATCGTTGAGATCGAGGATAAAGAAAAGGGTGTCGGACATGACTTTCAGGTCTCAGTCTTATTATATGTTTAAATTTTTTCAATTCTTTGAATTCTTTCAAATAGTTGGTAGAAATGCTTTCCGCCAATTGGTGCGACAGTTGCGCACAATTTCTATGGTCTTCGGTGGCCAACAATAATAAGGCAAACAGTCTTACGAGCAATGAATTTGGGAAATACTTGAGATGTTCCAAATGTAAATACATTTGTCACTACAGATGTCGGTCCTTAGTCCGCATTGACTGCCAGGGAGTGGATGAAATGCCTTATTTATTCCAACCGCTCTCCCGATCCTCTTCGCCGCTATTCAGCCAATCGTTGAAATCGAAAATTGAAAAATATAACGAAAAGCGTCGAATTAAAGGTTCGGGTCTTGGAATCACTTTATTAGATGAGGAAAAGGCTTTGTTTAGAGGCTTTTTGCGGGTTAACCTCAATCTTAGCCGACCTATTAATGTGATATCTGGTCGTCGGCCCCCTTCCATATACGACATTATAAACGAAGAGGAAACCAACGCAACTCTAAGGCGTCGGACGTTAACGAGTTTTTATATGCCGAGGGATACGGTTAAGAACATACATATCACCAGTGAAAACACTAGTCTTCATGTGATTAAGGCAATGCTTAAGAAGTTTAAAGTCGTGGATAACCCGCAAAAATTTGCGCTCTATCTTCGATCTTATGACCCGGTGACTAATATGACTGTACTTAAGCGAATCGCAGATCAGGAAAAGCCTTTAGTCATTCAACTCGATTACGATGAAGACATTGATGGAAAACAAATTGTTCTTCAGGAGAATGACACCGGAGATATTGCTTGGGATGCCTTCGAAGTACCGGAGCTCAACAATTTCCTTAAAATATTGGAAAGGGAGGAGGACGAACATTTGTCTCAAGTGGTTCTTCGCTATAAACTTCTTAAGGAAACAATCGTTAAAATTATTGATTGCGAACAAAAAACAAACCTATAGTTTGAAATCAATTCCTATTTTATTTCAGATTTTATTCAGTATTGAAATAGTGATAAACCATTTATTTTCAATTTATACTAAATTTTATTTCGTATTATTTTGTTTTGTTTATCAATTTTCTCGATGTTATCAGTTTTTGCACCAATCAATCAAATGACAGCTCATTTCGGACAAAATTCACATAATTTCCCACAAATGGACTGAACTGCGAATCTTTACATTTAAGCAGAATTTTTAGATTAATATAATTTTCAAATATTTTATTTACAAATTCCAATAAAAAGTCAATAATTATTGCAAAAGATTTTTCAAACAAAAGACTAATTCATTATTCAAAGCAATGCTTTACAATGGCTTATAATGGCTTACAATCGCATTCTTTCCTCAATTCGATAAACGGTTTAATGTATTGAAACAAATACAATAACTTTTGTTCAGTTATCGGATGGTAGAAGAAGAAATCGCTGTCTTTATTTACTTGGTTATCTTTCGAATTAGAGTCCGATTGACTCAGGCTTTTGTATTTTTTACAGAATTGACGACATTTCCTGATATCGAAACAGGATCTGGTCATCAATTGCATGGCTATGCGATCGGCCTCTTCTTCCAACTCTTCGGTATACGGACTAAACGAAAGAGTTTTTCGGACGAAAGCTTTGACCACATTCTCAAGAAATGTGTCTATTATTTTGAATATTTCAAAGCGAAGGAAAGGATCTCTCCCAATTTCCCACATTCGGGGCAATACAGCCAAGAAGGGCGCGAAAAAGATAGACGCATAAGCAGTTGGTTCCCGTTTGTGGTCAAGCATTGCGTGAGACAACTGATGCGCCAAAACATACGCCAATTGGTGGTCGTCTTCACATAATTCTAACATTTTTTTGTAAACGAATACATTTTGAGATTTCTTCAGAACCACGACATCACATATATTATCGTCATTTATGACAACTGGTGTCCAAATTCCGTCTCCGATTACATCCAAATCATTGTTACTTTTAATAAGTTTTTCAAAACAAATATCTAGTCTTTTGACAAATGGATGAGTTGAGGGCAGAAAAGAACCTTGTTCCATATTCTTTGTGAATATCTCTTTGTATATATCCTCTTCTATTTCTTCAGATAAATCATCAGATATGGAATAAACACATTCTCTGCCAGTAATTGGGTTGACATTGGAGTGACCAAGGATGTATGCTAAAATAAGAGCCGAAATGACACCAATTGGTTTGATCGCGTATTTGATGATTGCAGACAGGATTACATTCTTCTTCTTCTCCGGCGGAGTCTTTTCTATCCATTCAATCAATTGATTCGGTTTCTGAGTAATTATATAAAAGAATTCACTTCTTTTCGATATTTTCTTCGCTATTATTTCCAAAGAATTTTCAGTTTGTTTATCAAATGATTTGATTTGTGTTTCATTAAGTCTTTTATTGGTTTTGTCACAAAACGAACGAACACTTAAACTATTTTTATTATAAATATTTTGTTTTTCAATTACTTTATTATCAAATGAATTAAAATATCGTTTAATTAAAAAACATCGAAATCTTATCGAGTGATTCAAAATATTTTTAGAAAACATTTTCTCATTAAAAGTGGAGTAAATTAGTATTTTTTATTCACAACTTGACCTGGCACAACTTTGAATTTGACTTTTGATCATTTAAAAGCCAACAAATTGTGTGATGTAAACAAAGTCACGTGTCTCACAATTTCTGCTACAAACCATATAAAGTTCATTGAATAATTTCAATAATTGCCCTATGCTAGCTAAATATTCTTGCTAATAAATAGCTCTTGTTATTTACTAAATTGAAAATATAAAGTTGTAGTCATAGAAAATTCATTTACATATTATTTGATTGGTTTCGTAAACTTTATTGAGACCAAGTTGACATTAAAATGAAATCAAATTGAGTCACTCTTTTTCTGCCCTTTAATCTGTTCAGACTATATTCAGACAATATATTCCGTGAATTGTATTTCATTCGTTTACTTTTGATTAAATAAAATGATTCTCAAACATGTCCTGGTCTACAAAGATTCAAAAATTTTCTGAAACTGTTCCTCAATCAAAACAATTGATCAAGGAAGGATACAGTTAATTTCATTTTGTTCCAAGATATTATTATCAAAATTTGAACTTACTTTACTTGATTTGCTTTATTTTTAATTATGAAGTGCTTTACTCATTTCATAAGAATATAGATTTTAATTTAAATGTCAAAAACGTATTGAGTTTTCTTATTCTTGGTTTTGAAACTAAAATTCAATCATTTGATGAGAGTTTTAGTCACTGACTATTAGCTGTCATTTAAGCGAATTTCACTCTTTGTGTCCAAACGTTAACACAATTGAAGAAAAAAAGTTTAGTAATTAATATAATTCTAATTTATTTGAAAACTATTTGACAGTTATTTGACTTCAATTAACAATTAATTAAATATTTCTAAACTTATTTCTATTGAAGAAGAGCTCAAATTGAGTTAAAGAGTAGTTATTTGAAGAGTCAATGGTGCGAATTGTGGTCATCTTTCTTCTTGAGTACTGTTTCCTCGCAAATGACCACAACAACAAACATTGCCAACCCGTAGAGCATACCGGGAGCGAGCATTCCCCACACCCGCCATTTGTTTGTGGCCCACACTTTCTGGTCGTATCGCCAAACTTCGTTCCTAACAGTATTTTAATGAATATTCATTTGATGGTCATATGTTTGGTGTATTACCTAAGCCAGGGGTCTTTGAGGCCTCGAGCGGCCAACTTCTTCTGCACATCCATTAGTTTGGGTACGTCTTCAACCCTGTATTGTCTCCAATCAGGAATATGAGTGCCGACTGGCAAATGTATTCCTGGTGTTGGCGGCCGCAGTGCTCTTGGACCTGTAGTGCTCTCGGGAAAGCCCCATTCTGGCTTTTTCAAGAAGTCCCACCGACTTGTTGCTTGACCCATTTTTATCTCAAATCGTAATCAAAATTAATGATTAATTTGCTATAAATGAATGACCGAAACAATCAAATATCTATTTATTGTTTACACTGTTTTTCACTAAACATCGAAAGCCATCGAAGACTACAAATAACGTCTCATTTGTTGATTGTTTTGATTTGAGTGCAAAATATGAGTGAATAGTGAAAACTCTAATTTCTATGAATTTTTAACAGATTTTGTTTATTAAACTCTTAGCCATCTCTTAGACATATCTAAGTATTGGTTGAAATAACAATATATCGGATCAGTTATCACATCTCAACTTCTGTGGAGAGAAATGGGAAACGCTTCCAGTTTGAAGTCTCATATGTCAAACGCCGAGCGGACGGGTGTTTTCCAGTTAACTAAAAGCAATTTAACCGAATTTCCCAACGATTTGATGAAATTAAGCAAAAACTTACGAACTCTCGACTTATCATATAATAAGCTACGAGTGGTTCCGCCACTGATCGGAGAGTTCCACTTATTGAAAAGTTTGTCGCTTAATAACAACCGATTGGTTACTCTTCCGGAAGAGATAAGTTGTTTGAGTAAATTGGAAGTCTTGACGCTTAATAATAATGCAATCAAATCATTGCCACAATCGGTATCTAAACTGTCAAACCTGCGAACCGTTCAGTTGTCAAACAATGATTTGATGTCATTCCCGACTGTCTTCTCAAACCTAAAGCACTTGGATTTCATAGACTTGTCTCACAATAAGATCACTGAAGTTCCCGAAGGAGTCAAATATTTGTATGTCTCTGAACTTAATTTAAATCAAAACCAAATATCCGTTTTATCTGAATCTGTGGCCGAATGTCCTAAACTCAAAGTCTTGAGATTAGATGAGAACTGTTTACAACTTTCAGCCATAACTCCGAAGATTCTGAAAGAATCGCAAATATCTGTTTTGGCGGTCGACGGAAATCTCTTTGAACTCAAAGACTTACATCACATGACTGCTTATGAGTCGTATATGGAAAGGTATACCGCAACTAAAAAGAAGATAATGTAATGCAGTGCTTCTTCTCTTCACTCAATTCAAATATTTATTCACTTCTACTGTAATACGAGTTTTTAAATCGTGTTTTAAATGTTTTATTTTTAATTTTCATGAAATTAATCGAATTTTAGTCAAATTAATGACAAATATTCGAATCAAATGTAATTCAATTCTCGAAACTAAGAATGTATTTCTCTTGAATTAAAAATATATAACTGAACCCCAAATGGCGTTAATTTGCTATCAATTTAATAAGTCATTTGTTGAGGCGATATATCCTCACATTTGTTGCAAAGCTTTTCTTTGCCAATAAAACGACAAAAGAGTCGATTAAATAAATGCATGGATCATGTGATCGCATAATACAACATTTAAACCAGCGCAATTTTCACATTTAATTTGACAAAAATTTGTTTTTAATTAAACATTTTTTAGTATAGGAGACGAAAAATTGAATTAAAATTTCCAAATCCTAATCAAATTGAAGTCATTTTAGACAAAATTGTTTATTCGTTGTCTTCTTCGTCCTCTTCCTCCTCATTGTTGATCTGGAAGTACCGCAATTCATACATATCTTTAGCGGTGGACACGACTCGCAGCCAATCTCTCAAATTATTTTTCTTCAGATACTTTTTGGTCAAATACTTAAGATATCGTTTACTGAACGGTATATCAGAAGTGACAGTGATCTTGGATTTGATCCGCTCTACTGTTACCAGATTTCCCAAATTTTGAGTCTTCCCGTTTACTTTTATCCGTTCCTTAAGGTATGTCTCCTTTTGGGACAGAATTTAGGGAAAGAGAAGTAAAAAATTTTGTGCAAAACTTTTAAGTCTACACTCATTTCGATTAGAATTTAAAACAATTTGTGGTTAAAAAGACTATTTTCTTACAAAATCGGATGCGTTCATAATTCCGTCCTCAACGGGTCGGGAGCAGTCCAGGGAGAACTTGAGCTGCAACTTCTTGCGCTTTCCCTTCCCTTTGACGGCCGGTTTAACTGCACTCTTGATCTTCTGTTTAGGACAGACATCAAACAATTTACCAGTTTTTTTAGTAATTAAAAAAACAAATACTTACGATAACCATAATATGATATTATAATTGATCCACAAATAGTGAACAACTACTAAGTAAAGCAAGTTTCTCAGCGATAACTTAACGGAAAAGGATGAGAAAGAGCTGTCAGTCACGTGACTTCGTTGGAGTCATACATACAGAAAATACGTCGATTGTTATTAAAAGTTTTAAAATGTTTATCGAAAACACGTTTTGAGAGACAATCGATAACAACAACAAAACAAAAACACAAATCAAATGTAACTCAAATTAATCGATGTTTTCATAATTAATAATACATTAAATCATTATTAACTCAATTTCTATAAATAATATGGTTTTAATCCTTTATTGCCATTAATTAAGTGATGAATTTCAGCAAATTTTATTCAGAGGTTAGTCTTGGAATCAATTACGAAATGATCCGTTCGTTTATTTAAACTTGACCTTGCAATTAATTGTGAACTCAATTAAATTTGTATTTCAATGAATTAGTTGTGGAGAAAAGGATTGAGATTTCGTCCGATTTCTCAACAAATGACATCAAATCCCGAAACAAAATTAACAGAAATTCTTCGGCGAGAGTTCCCGAAAGCCACTCAAATCAAAGTGACCGATATATCCGGTGGTTGTGGAGCTATGTTTGAAATACATGTCTTCAGCATTGAGTTCCAGGGAATGAACAGGGTCAAACAGCACATGAGTGTCAACAAGGTTTCAATATTTCATTCATTTTACTTGAATTACACTTTTTTTTAAATTGGTTTTTAGGCCCTAAAAAATGAGATCAAAGATATGCACGGACTCAGAATATTCACAGCTCTTCCCAACGATTAGTGCTTTAATCCATTAAATTTTTTGTTTAAATTTGACCTAGACTACATTTTTGATAAGATAACGATTACTTAGATAATCAATTTTTTGCTCAGAAGTAATTTTTAGTCAACTAATATAATTGCCTAAAATTGTATTCAATAATAAATCAATTATTTGTAAATTAAATCAAAATTAAAATGTTTTCATCGATTGTTTGAAAAGTGGCGCCAATTCTGTGATTTGTAACTGAAGTCTGCGCACACCTCTACTCAAAACATATGATTGAATGGCATTTAAATTGTTTTGATTTTTAAGTGAAACGAAATGTTAGTAAATTCGAAACATTTGAGTCTAAAATCAATTAAACGCTGTTTTGGTTCAATCGTTAACTCAAACAATAATTTGGCTCAAAATGAAAAACAAAAACATTTGAACGAATCGAAGGAAAAGTGCGATAATAATAGCCTTACAGACAAACAAAATAATGACATCGAAAATGTAGTCAAAAGTGAATATATGGACAAAATTTGGGAAATGAACCTTTCTTACAGTCATAAGAAAGAGTACAATAAAGTGACCGACCCTTACATCGAAGGCCATAAATCATTTAATGAGAGGGTCGAGAGAATCACTTCTCCCCAACCCTTGAATTTTGAGAGTTTCAAAGATGGTTTCAGAAAATGGATTCACTATCGCGAGGAAAACCAAAATAAATATGTCGCCAAAAGACACTCAAATTTAGGTCACTTTTGAGCTCTCATTGGAAAGCATTTTAACTAATTTTATTCAAACGATAGGTCCAGACTTAGCCGCCGCCAACTTTGTTGTTGTGAGAGGGGGACGGATTAGATTTATGCGTCAGTTCTCTTTATATATTTATTCCCCCACATAAGTTATTTCACTTATAAGGAAATACCACAAATAGTAGCTCCGGTGTGAGCTATACATTATTGTTTGCTCCGAATAATTTTGATATTTGAGGACATTTAATATTCTTTAATATATTTATAGATAGTCCTGACGTATGGGCCACTCATTTGGATCATTTTCCCGATAAATATGACGCCAGATATCGAGTGATAGGAGTGGACGCTTCCCGTCAGTTACTTTGCATTTACATTGAATTTTATAAATAATTGTTTTGTTTTTTAGACACAAAATTAAGATTCGAAGGAATCGATAATTTTCTAGAATTGAATTCTTTGCAATCATTGGATTTGTCGGACAATAAAGTGGACGACTGGTCGTGCGATAAAATGGGGCGAATGTTTCGCAATTCAAACCTCACTTCTCTGGACCTCTCAAACAATCGTCTCATAACTCACAGAGGAATTGAAACTCTACAGAGAGTCCGATCCCTAAAGTCTTTGAAAATCAATGGAACGGAAGCCGCAAATTATCCGTTTTTAGAACTTTTGATTTTGTTATTCAATGATTTGGTTCCCGACTGTCATATAATTTACAAATAAATTAATTAAATTAAATATTTAAACATATTTTTAAATTAGAAATTGACCGACAATTGTATGATAGGTCTGTTTGAAACACCAATTATAATAATTAAATAACAAATGACAGGCTATAAAATATCCTATAATGGATCTCGCGCAAAACCAGTGTAAACTCAATGTACCGAGTTTAATAAATACAGATGGAATTTAAATAATTGTACTTGGGTTTTACAGATATCATGTGTGAGGTTTTATGTATGTGCACCCACTCTGTTATATTGTTTCTGAAAGGATGTTACTACTTGCAAAAAATAGCTGTCACTCAGTTAATACGTCAACTTATCTCTCGCGTGTTTGACGTCATTTATGTATTGAAGACAAGTCTAACGCATTGAATGCGTCGACACTTTTGCGCCATTTTAGGGGTGAATACGATTGAAGTGAATTGAAGTCATTTGACACGAATTGCCGTTTAAAGCATAACTTGAATCCATTTAAACCCTATATATATCGAGTTTTATATCTACTAACTATTGCTGTATGTCTTCGGGTGGTATTCAAAACCTCAAAACATTTGGTAAGTCTTTAAATGTGTTTATTTGATGACAAATGTGTCGATATTACCAGCGATTGAGTAGAAGACTAATTGATTGATAAAACGGATGATTAGATCCTTTCGCGGATGCCATTCGAGCCGATGACAGTGGAGTTCAGGACGGGTTGATTCATATCCGTATCCAACAGAGGAACGGCAGAAAAACACTGACAACAGTTCAGGGAATATCTGACAATTACGACAAGAAGAAGATCGTGAAGGCATGCAAGAAGGTATGTCCTAATACTCCCCAATGGACTTCCCATACAGTAGTCTAACCTCTTGTGATAGGAGTTCGCGTGTAATGGAACTGTTGTGGAACACCCGGAATATGGAGAAGTGATTCAACTACAGGGCGATCAGAGGAACAACATCTGCCAATTCCTGACTAAAGTGCAAATCGCGAAACCGGAACAACTCAAAGTTCACGGCTTTTAGACATTCATCGAATAATTTGTTTGTATTGAAAACCACTCAAAACATTATACTATTGTATCGGATATTAGTTTGACTTTTAATACAAATATCTGTAAATTTGTGTCACTTTTAATGTCAATTATAATAATAACAATAGATTTGAATTTCTATTCATAAAACATTTGCGTAAAATAGTGTTTAATCAATGAATGAAAAAATGCTTTCATTTGTTGACAAACGTATCGAAATATTTTCAAATTTTAGGCTTAATTTCATTAATAGGTTTTTGGTATTATTTTTTCAATTCTTATATAATTATTTAAATTTAATTGTCTTTTGTGTAAAATGACTTCAATTTGATTAGGATTTGGAAATTTTAGTCTAATTTTTCATCTCTTATACTAAAAAATATTTAATTGAAAACAAATTTTGTCATAATTTTTGTCAAATTAAACGTATATTTAAGGGCCGAATGTTTTGTATCGAAAATTGTTTTAAATTTTAATACTTTTATTACAAAATACCACAAAATATGTTTGAGATTTGAGTTAAATTATTAAAACATTGAAATTAACGATAAATATTGTATATATTATGCGATCACATAATCCAAGCATTTATTTAATCGACTCTTTTGTCGTTTTAGTGACAAAGAAAAGCTTTGCAACATTTGTGAGGATATAACTAATGACTAGACTCCGGATTAATAGGAATTTATTGTGGGTCAAAAAGCCCTTATAAAAAGCTGTAAAAAAGGTGTCAAATAGGCGCTTAAATAGGCAACTATTTTCTCACTGAATCTCAATATAAAATGGCACTAAAAGTTCCAAAAACTGAAAATTGTGCGATTATTAGTTGTTTATGTGTGTATAATCGCAAAAATCTTATATAATCTAGCCGAAACAAGGTTTACTGGTTAAGTTAAGCTAAATTGTTCAAAATAGAAGAAATTTGTGGTCATTTTCAACAATGATTTTGCTTGGCACAAATTTTTAAAATTCAAAAACATTAAATACTTTCCTACTTTTACATATGACAATAATATTAAAAAGTGTAATAATGTGATTAAATAGTTGATTTTAACGAACAATTAAATGCATGTTAGAATTTTTGGGAGGACACTTAACCCTCTAATGAACTTTCTTCAAACTTTATATACTTGTTCATTAAATTTAACAATAAGAAATTTGTATTTAATCATTTTTAAATCATTTAAAGATTTCTGTTGGTAAATACCTTAACAATTTTTAAGGAAAATCACTAATTTATAGTTAAAACATTACAATTTACTTAAATTGGTCGTAAAAAATCAAATATGCACTAACATGCTAAAGTTCGGGAAAATGTTCTGAAGTATATGATTCAGATCCTAAGTCTTAGCGCCAGCCTATGAACCGCTGAGAATAGGCTAAAATCCGGAGCCTACTAATGACCCATTAAAATGATAACAAATTAACCCCATTTAGGGTTCAGTTACAAGAATGGGAGTTTGACTTGTAAGCTTTTTAGATTGATATTTTTGCTAGGTAACTTTTGAAAATATTCCAGTTTATATATCAAAATTAACTTTGATTATTCATCTATTCAGTTTAATATTAAAGTTTTGAATTAACATCTAAACATGGCCGCCAACCGCCCTTTCTTTAAAAAATTTTGAAAATTAAAAATTCATTGTTGAGACAGTTTTTAAAGCAATTTTTAAGAGAAAAAGATTTGAGGCTGTTCTAGATTCTAGCCCATATTGAGCTATTTGAGAGAGAATAATGATAATAAACAAGTTTTATTAGCCATTGATTTTGTACACC
>JAQGCS010001493.1:0-13595 GCA_034702105.1 Fuscozetes fuscipes | reverse complement strand
AAATTAATAAAAGGTATAAACGATTAATTTATTTAAAATAAATTTTAATAAATATTTTTCTATAATTAATATTCAAAGTTTATTATTTCAAAATTCAACCCAAAAACATATGTCGTGTCAATCAATTTTGCATCACAGAGAATAGACAAGGGCATTAATAGGTTAAAAGCAACCAGGGAAACCGGAAAAAATAATAACATAATTGCATTAAATCAAAAGGGGCAGCAATCCGCATTTGGGCATACCGAGCATCTTGCCAATTTAGCTGAATAATTAAAAAAAAATAATAACAATTGCAGCATAATAATTACTTGGTCATTTCAAAAATATTTACAAGTGACATTAATTATTCTGAATTTTATAAATTCGCCGAATTTCTATACAATAAAATTAGAACCACATGTGTCGACATTTTGAATAACTATGTACATGTTTAAATGTATAAACGCTAACATTTATTACTATTTAGCATAAAATTATATTCATTTAATTGAATAAGAAATTTTGCAAGGAACTTAACTTGCTTGTTCACATCTTGTATTAGACGGTTAACTACCGTATTAATGTCGCAATTATTAACATTATTAATTATTAATAATGGCGAACATATATTCATTTAAATATATTCACATTTTAATTAATAGTCATTTGATTTAAATTGTTATCCAATAAAACGCTTTCACTAATAATATGCAATCAATTGCTTTAATCACTTTAATTGCATTTATTTTAATTGTTGGCAAATATGAGACCGCATCCGATAATGATCTGGAGGCTATCATCGCCAAGAAGTATAAAGATCAAGGTTATTATTAATTAAATAAAAATAATCAAAATTACATTGCTAAAATATATTTCAGAATCAGTAATAGAAGAAGGCATTCAAAAGTTAGCTTCGGGTCAATTTAAACATCAGAGAGCTAATACCATTCGTCTACTACTAAAAGATATTTCTGCTGGTTACGATATTCTCATGAATCTTTTTGGTCTCCTTTCAACAGCAAGTAAAGATAGCGTGAAAATGACGGTGCAAACAACCTTGAACTTCTTTGAAAGCCTGAAGATAAGAGTAAAGGATTCAAAACCTAGGATGTTTCTTGGTAAACTTCTTGCTGAGTTGTTAGAAGATTTCATCGAATTGCTCAAGGAGGGTTACACTGGGGTTTTGAATAAATCAGAGGGAAAGCCTTTTAATGTGGTAGCAAAGGAAAAATTCATTAATACATTAAGCGAAAAAGGGACAAGAGCCTTTGCTTATCTTGATAAAATGAAGCCAAATAAAACAGAGTTAGAAAAAAGTATAAGTGAACTTTTGGAACAATCAAGTGATTTGTTGAAATATCTTGATCAATATAATCCAGTAACTCCTCAGGAAAGAATAGGTTTCATATATTTTAAAAATATTGTTCGAATTTTGGCTGCTTTTTATAGCTTTGAATTAAGATCACTTTAAAATATTCTTGGCTTTATATAATTATATAAAATGCCCAAAGTGAATAAATTAATGCACTTGATTAGTTTTGCCTCTTTTTAAAAATAAACACATTTTTAAATTAAACTGTTGATTATTTTTTAATGAAATTGACCTTCGATTGTACTTGTTCAAATGTTGGGGGAGTAAAATTTTTAAATAAAATGGTTAATAAAATCATTAATTTATAAAAATTTAATTTAGTAAAATATTTTTCTTTATTAGTTTAAGAATTCGGTAAATTTTTATTCTTGCAAATTTCACCCAAATTTTGGTTAATAATAACGAACCCTCTATTGATTTCTTTCCCTATATTGATGCTACAAAAAATTAATATGTTTGATCTTATTATTTTGTTAAGGGTATCCAATTGATAATTTAAACAAGGCTCTATTTCCATTTCCCTGTTAATCCTACAAAAATAAAAATTGAGTTTTAATAAATAATGACAATTTTATTTAAATACAACAAGATAATGCAAAAACTCACCATTCTAAATTAAATAATTCTCTGCCAATTTTTCCTGTGCTATAAACATCTGCCTTGATATTATACTTGAATTGACCATCTACACATTCTACCACCTCTGGCGCAATATAATTCAATGTACCTCGGTTTCCCGTTTGTGACAGTGTGGTTAAGCCATCGTTCACAGCGAGACCAAAATCACAGATTTTCAAGAACCTTATGTTTGTCGCCTTTTCAACGATTAAAATGTTCTCAGGCTTGGGATCCTATAAGTTATGGGCGAATTTGATTCGTGTAAATATTGTATGCATTTCAACAGCTCTTAAAACAAGACTCTTCATACTCTGTTGTTTTCGAATATTTCAAATCTATATTGTACCAGAGGTCATTTTATATTGTAGAGCTTTAACTAAAATTAACTGTAATTCAAAGGCAATATTTTTATGTAACCTTTTTTCATGTGAATTGTACAAGAATGTTAAACTCCCCTATTTTCATGTGAATCATTTTTGTCACTGCTCAACGCTCACTCACATCCTGAATATTTTGATGAATTGGCACAATCTCTCCTAGAGGCTTTCACTGGAGTTATAAATAAAGCTCAGGGAAAGCCTTATGATGCGGTCGGCAAAGAAAAATTCATGAGTATAGTAAAAGATAAAGTTAGTAGAGCCATTGCTTATCTCGAGAAAATGAAGGGCGAAAATAAGGAAGAATTACGGGAAAGCGCAGAGGAACTTTTGGACTATATAGATTATATCTTGAAACAACTTGATCAATTTAAGGTATACACACCTCAGGGAAAACTAGTTATAAAGCTTTTCAGAAATAATGTGCGACTTATAGCTGCGTTTTGGTACTTTGAGTTAAGATCATTTTAGATAACTCTTCGCTTATTATTTGCAAGTTAATATTAATATCAATCTGTATTTTTAAAAAATATTTTAATCTTAATTGTAAACTGGTGACTATTTTATAACAAATTTAAGACTTCATTGTACTTGTTTAAATTTTGCCGAATAAATATAAAATTAATAAAAACATTAATTTATTAAAAATTAATTTCAATAAATATTTTTCTATTTTAAAGAATTTGTTATATTTTTATTATTTTAAAATTCAAACCAAATGTGCCGTCAATTGTATCAAAAAATGTGGTATGTCATAGAATAATATACAGTTTAACCTGGTTATAATCCTTTAGTCCTCACGAGGATTTGGGCACATCCTTGTGTATTATCATAATTCTCTCTCTCAGGTAACTCAATATAGGTTAGAATCTAGAACAGCCTCAAACCCTTTTCTCTTTAAATTTTTTTTTAATAACTGGGTACAACAATGAATTTTAAATTTTTAGAATTTTTGAAAGCGGGTGGGGTAAAGCACAAAACTACAGTCAGACCCCGATTTAGGTCAACTGATGGGGCTTTCAAAAACATTGACTTATATCGAGTTTTGACTTAAATCTTTTAACATTAAGAGTTCCATAAGAGAGGTCTGGGCTTGTTCTCCATATGGTTGACTTAAACCGGGGTTTGACTGTATATACTACATTCTATAGATGTAGTTAAAAAAATAAAATTGTTATTTATTATTCTGAATATTATAAATTACTCTATAAAATTAATCCAGATGTTCTGGTGACAATTTATATTAGTCACAATTATTTACATGAATATATAAAAGCCAGTACACTTATGTTTAACTTTTAACTTATATTTGAATTAACATACATTTGATTCAAATTGTTATCCAATAAATCACTTTCACTAATAATATGCAAACAATGACTTTAATCACTTTAATTGATCTTATTTTAATAGTCGGTAAATATGTGACCGCATCTGACGATGACCTGGATGGTATCATACAAAAGAAGCATGAAGAACAAGGTTCTTTTTAATCTGGTGAAAATATCAAAACTATATTGCTCAATTTTATTGCAGAATCAAGAATGGAAGAAGTAATACAAAAGATAGCTCAGGGTCAATATAAATATCTAAAGAATGATACTATTGGTCTACTATTAAGAGTAAATTCTAATGGTTACGACAATTTAATGATGGTCTTTGATTACCTTGCAAAAACAAGAAAAGCTGACCTTATTAAGGCTGACCTGCAAACTTCCATGGGCGTACTTGAAAATGAAAAGCTAAGAATAAAGAATTCAAAGCCTAATACGTTTATAGGTAAAGTTTTTTGTAAATATTTCGAAGATTTGATACAACTGCTCCAGGATGATTTCGCTGCTGCTTTGAATAAAACAGAGGGAAAGCCTTATAATGAGGTTGGCAAGGAAAAATTCAACAAATTGTTATTAGAAGCAAGTGCAAATGTCGTTAACTATGTCGATAAAATGCAGGTGGAAAATAAGGAAGAGCTGCGAAAAAGTGTTAATGAAGTTCTGGGAATAATAAGTGATTCATTAAAATATTTTAAACAATTTAAGCCAGTTACTCATCAGGGAAGAGTAGCTTTTAAAATGATTGAAAATCTTGTCCGAATTTTAGATAATTATTATCGCATTGAGTTAAGATCACTTTAAAATAATCTTGGTATTATATAAATATGAATTAATTTTTAAATTAAAAATATGCAATGTTATTGATCTGTATTTGCCCTGTATTTTTGGAAAATAAAGATATTTTAATGCTTAATTGGTGAAATAATATTTTTCACTACATCTTTAGAATGTAGTGTATTGTGACCGCACAGCAGGTTGGAGGCGTTCCCAATTAACCGTTAGTGGTACCTTGTCGTGGCTGAGTGTGGATCAAGTCATCAAGTTCACTTAGTTACGGCTGAGGCCAACAAATGAGTGGACACAAACTTATGTCAAATACTTTATTTTTGTGTAAAACAAGTGAACTGATTGAAGAGTAAAAGCTGAGTGAAGAGAGATATGCACTGGATAGCATTAGAGTAGTAGTGGGCGGATTAGGGATTAGCAATAGTGTTGCAAGGGTTTAGTCATCAATAGTAGTGTAGGTTAGGCAATAGTGAGTCAATTCTACTGAAAGAGAAAGAATGCGTAACAATTGTAGGCAATATATAGATTCTATGGAGAGGGTAAATCAAAATATTGCATTTTAGAGTGAATTTAACGAATGTTTATATCAAAACAATAAGAGAAAAACAAAGCTGTCTCAATATTGTTTTGTGCTTTGATGTGATTTGATTGGAGAGATTAGCATCGTTAGGATTTGGGCATATTCTTGGGTGAATTGAGAGAAGCAAATTACTTATGGCTATAGAAAATCTAGGGGGAGGGGTCAAAACTCTTCGGATTTTATGGGCGGGGTCCAAAAATCCTTTCAACTAAAAACCACTTTAGAGGGATAATGGTGGTCATCTATGTTGATTTCAATACAAATAAAAAAATACACTGGGCACTTCTGGTTGTCAATTATTGTATAAATAATAGAAAGGTATTCCAGATGTCCTTTTACACTTTTGTCAGATTTATTACTTCCAGTTAAGCATTTTTAAAGGTACCAAATCCTAAAATGATAAACTTGAATTATTTTCTACTTGTTAAAAGATAAGCATGATATTACCCTTTGAATCAATACATTTGATACCATAATACAAATTATTTTTCTACTTTTCACTTACCAAAGGTTGATTGTTCCAAAAACTGAAATTAGTTGAGCTGACTCATTCAATGATGGGATGAAATGAGGAAAAATAAGAATATTATTCAAATGTAATTAATTATGAAAGGTAATAATTAGGTATTAATTTATTATAAAAGGTCAATTCTGACGCCTCTTCAAAAGCTTATGCATTGAATTATGTGCATGCATACAATGTACAACCTTGCTCAATTTATTAAAGTTTTATCGACTTTATTATTATAAATTATATAAGATTTATTATTTTAGGAAACATTATATTTAATAAAATGGGATTTCCCTTCTACCTGCAAGAGCATTACATTAAATTTTGACTGTAAATTTAAACAAATAAATATTAAAAATTTTATTTTCTAAAGATGAGCAAGATGGTAAACATAAAAGGCAATGTTTTACATACATTTTACAAATATTTGATTTTCTTTCCGTGCAATTTAGAGATTAGTCAAATTTTTACTTTTTAAGAAAAATTAATAACTGTCACAAATATGTACATGTATAAAAGTATAAAAGCCAGTATACTTAAGTTTAAGATTGAATTCAAACTTTTATCTAATAAAACACTTTTACTCTTAATATGCAATCAATGACTTCAATCACTTTAATTGTTTTTATTTTAATAGTCGGTAAATATGTGACCGCAACTGATGAAGACATGGAGGATATCATAGAGCAAAAGTATAAAGAGCAAGGTAATTAATCTGCTACAAATAACAGAATTATATTGCTCAAATTTATTGCAGAAGAAAGAGTTGAAAAAGCGATCCAAAAGTTATCTCACGATCAATATAAAGATATCAAGAACGATACAATTCGTCTGATGATAAGTGAAATGTCTGCTGGTTACGATAATATAATCATGATCTTTGATTATCTGGCTAAAACAAAAAAAGTTGAACTGATAGCGGGCTTGCTAAAATCTCATAGTCTTGTTGAAGAGATAAAGACCGAATTAAAGAATAAGAAACCTAAGACGATCCTAGGTAAAATTTTTGTTAATTATTTCATAG
Organism: Fuscozetes fuscipes; assembly: GCA_034702105.1. Classification (NCBI taxonomy): domain Eukaryota; kingdom Metazoa; phylum Arthropoda; class Arachnida; order Sarcoptiformes; family Ceratozetidae; genus Fuscozetes; species Fuscozetes fuscipes. The sequence continues at coordinate 7,011 of JAQGCS010001493.1, read as the reverse complement.
ATTTGTCACAATATCTCCAGGAGGGTTTCATTGCCATTTTGAATAAAACCGAGGGAAGGCCTTATGAAATGGTGGCCAAGCAAATATTTAACGACTTAATATCAGATGCAGGTGCAAAAGTCATCGATTACGTCGATAAAATGCATGTGCAAAATAAGACCAAGTTAAGAAGAGGCATAATTGAAATTTTGGTAGTAATAAGTGAATGGTCGACAAATTTTAATAAACTTGAGCCAGATGACGAACAGGGAAGAATAGCCTTTAAAATGTTTAAAAATCTTATCCGAATTTTGTATACTTATTATACCATTGAATTACGATCAGTTTAAAATATTCTTGGTCTTATCTAAATAAGGTTTGTCCAATTAATCGCTCTACTGAGTTTACACCGGTTTTGCGCGAGATCTATTATATTTTACATATTATGTTATTATAATATTATTGTTGTTTTATTATATTTTATCATGTTATATATGAAAATTAAAAATACGCATGTTAATAATCTTCTATTTTGAAAAATATATTAAATATTAAAAAAGATATTTTAAAGCTAAAGTAGTGTTTAATTTTTCTTGATAAATTTGCCACTTGACTGTACTTGTTTAAATTTTGGTGATTTATTATAAAATTAATAATCGATAAAAATAATAATTTATTAAAAACTATTTTCTTTGTTAAACTAAGGGCGCCAACAAAGGTGCATTTACTAGTTAAACTGGATACAATTTAAAAAATTAAACTTAAGAATCTCGTACTTAATGGTCATAAACAAGATTATTTATCTAAAACTAGTTATGTAAATATCATTAATCAGTTGTAAAATTGATTTCTCACACGAAAAGTGACGATTAAATGAATCAACTCTTCATTATTTTACACCCAATATATTGAAAAACGTGAGGCTCGATAATAAATAATAAGGTAATATTGGAGAATAATTAAATAGGTCGTTTAAACACACGCAATTACAAGATGATTAATAAAACTAATAATGTTTTGATAATAATGGACATAAAGTAGTGTTTTTGGGGTTTTCAGTGTTTTCTTTTTCAAAACTTTTGTTCTCTAAAATTGTCCATTTCCCATGTTCAAAATCTGATTTATACAATAATTAATCTAATTAATTATTTGCTCGCTCCTATTCTAACTTGAATGGATCCTTCAGAAACGACCCAGATACAAGAACAAGCATTTATAATTATTATTATTATCTATTTTCAAAATATTTAAATTTTAATGTAAACAGGAGTTATGTCAATCAATTTGGTTATGAAAACAATAGATACCCAGGGTGACTAAAAGCAACCTGGGCTATATTATTGCTATTTTAAGAAAGCAAACCTTATAATATAAATACATGTATATTAAATCTGGAGAACCAGCAGTAACTGACCAAACCACTTTCACTAGATTAGCCAGCTAAAATTATATAATCAAGCGCAATAATCATAAATTACATGGTCATGTCAAATAAATTTTGCAAGTGACATTTATTATTATGTATTTAATAAATTCGCCGAATTTCTATTATATAAAATTTGAACCACATGTGCTGACATTCCCAATAATTATGTACATGTATAAATCTATAAAAGGCAGCTCATTCTTAAGTTTAAAATTAAATTTATATTTCAATTAATAGTCATTGGATTCAAATTGTAATCCAATAAAACACTTTCACTAATAATATGCAATCAATTACTTTAATCACTTTAATTGTTTTTATTTTAATAGTCGGTAAATATGTGACCGCATCTAATAATGACCTGGAGGGTATCATAGAGAAGAAGAATGAAGAACAAGGTATTTATTAGTTTTGTAAAAATATAACCATTATATCAAATTTTTCGCAGAATTAAGAATGGAAGAAGAAATACAAAAGATAGCCCAGGGTCAATATAGAGGTTCAAAGGTCCTTCCTCTACTATTAGGAGAAATCTCATCTGGTTACGATAATTTAATGATTGTCTTCGATTATCTGTCCAAGACAAATAAAGCTGACCTGGAAAAGGCTGTTCAAACTACCGTGAGCTTCTTCGAAAACTTGAAGATATCACTAAAGGATTCAAAACCTAGAATGTTTCTTGGTCAAATTTCTGTTGAATTTCTCAAAAGATTGTTGCAAATGATCCAGGATGGTTACACTGGGGTTTTGAATAAAGCAAAGGGAAAGCCATTTAAGGTGGTTGGCAAGCAAAAATTCCTTGATTTAGAAACTGTGAAAGCGAATAAAGCATTTGCTTATCTTGATAAAATGAGGGTGGCCGATAAAGAAAAGCTTGGAGAAAGTATAAGTGAACTTTTGGCCGAATTAAGTAACTTGTTGAAATATCTTGATCAATTTACGCCAGTCAGACCTCAGGGGAAAATGGTTTTCACATATTTTAAAAATATGGTCCGAATGTTATGTGCTTTCTATGGCTCTGAATTAAAATCACTGTAAAATGTTCTTGAATAAATTAAAATTATGTCTTATCTTACAGTAAATTTCATAGTCCTTAGGAAGACTAGCAGTCTTAATATGAAAAGAAGTAAAGCGACTAGCAGAGTTCTTAGAGATCCTTGCAACCAGGGATACCCAAGCTTTTCGGCTCTAGAGGGGGGTTAGGGGTAGTTTTTTGAATTTGCCACCAAAAAAACGGAAAAAATTTGCCGGCTCGCTTCGCTCAAACGCCGCCTCGCTACGCTCGGCGAAAAAAACTCAAAGGGGGAACCAAGGTAAAAAATTTTCCCGTCTCCCTTTGCTCGGCGGAAAACACAAAGAGACGTAAGGTCAAAATGGGAGCCGGCGAAGGGGGTATACCTGTAATGTAAAATTTTTATAAATTCTAGGGGGGGGGGTAAAGCCAAATTTTTCGACTCTTGGGGTGGCAAGACGCATACCCTCCCCCCCTTGGGCATCCCTGCTTGCAACGGTCTTATGACTCTTCTATTTGTGTTCATTTAAATGATTGAAGTAAACTCTTTGGCGCAAACTTAGGTTTTGACTCATTATTAGCTTTCGTAAAATCTATTGTTTCATATATTAAATCTAATCAAATGAAAATTAAAAATAAAACTCGATATAAATTATAGACAATTTTATGAACATATTTATTAAATGATTTTATTGCTTTCAAATTAATATCAATGAAAATGATTACAAATTGTATTTAAGTTTATAAGAGGTGTCAAAAGGTTTCCATTTATTGCAAATATTTTTCGTTTTATTACTTAATATAATTTGAGGCAAATCTTTTCCAACTTTAATAATAGGGATGATCTGAGCCGTGAGTTATGCGAACCAATGGTTCGATCTCTTTATACCAGAGTTTGTGCGATGATTTGGAACAAACCTCGAACATTTAGAGAAATAGGCATGACTCATTGCAAATTTTAATTCTTATGAAAACATAAGTTGTGTCTATCAATTTTGTATTGAATAGAATGAATCATCAAGAGCATCAGTAGTTCTAAGGTAGCTAGGGAAACATGAAAACCAAAAAATCTAAATACAATTCAAGTGAGCCAGCAATAGGTAATCTAACTTCTTTTAATGTTTTATGGTAGGTAAATTAAAAAACCAATATTAATAATTACAAACTACAAGGTTAAATTAATAAATTAAAATATTATAATTAATATTTATTATTTTACTTTTAAAAATTGGCTGAGTTTTTACTTTTTTAAACCTGTGCCAGATGTGTTAACAATTGAGTATTTGTTTAAACGCATAAAAGCTAGCACACTTTACATTAAATTCATATTTGTTTGAATTAATAGACATTTGATTCAAATAGTTATCCAATAAAACACTTTCACTAATAACATGCAATCAACGACTTTACTCACTTTAATTGCTTTTATTTTAATAGTCGGTAATTATGTTACAGCGTCTGATGATGACCTGGCTAGTATCATAGAAAAGAAGTATAAAGAAGAAGGTTTTTATTGCTTAACTACAAATATCATAATTATATTGATGAAATTTGTTGCAGAATCAAGAATAGAAGAAGTAATCCAAAAGTTAGATCAAGGTCAATATGAAGATCAGAGGACCACAGTCTTAAATCTGTTATTCAGCGAAATTTCTAATGGGTATGTAGGTCTGATAATTCAATACATTTACGAAGTAAGAATGTAGTATATAGCTTTGTCGTTCTCCCAACTCACCCCCTCCCCCTCCATGAGGGTAGAAAGATGAGATTGAGACTGGCCTATGGGAATATGCCTTGGAGAGAGATTGATTGGGAATAAATGTAAATAAATTAATATAATTGAAAAAACACACTCGTCGGCATTGGAAATCAGCCCTAGGTTGAATGCCTTACGAGTATAAATAACAATTATTTCATTTCATTTCATTTCAGCAGGATATTAAAATCACAACAAATTTTGCTTATAGTTTCATAACTTGCATGTTTACATAAACAAAATACTTTTCTCATGACAATTGATTATTGGACGCCTACAGGTACGACAATTTGATGATGGTCTTTGCTTATTTGGCAAAAACAAGAAAAGCTGACTTGATAAAAGGCCTGGAAAATATTATAATCTTCTTAGATGATCTCAAGATAAGAATACAAGACTCAAAAGCAAGGACGCCCCTTGGCAAACTTTTTGTTGAATACTTCGAGGAATTGATAGAATTGTTCCAAAAGGGTTTCACTGGGGTTTTGAATAAAACAGAGGGAAAGCCTTATAGTGTGGTCGGGAAACAAAAGTTCCTTGATTTAATAAAAGACAAAGGGCTTAGAGCCATTGCTTATCTCGATAAAATGAAGGTGGTAAATAAAATACAGTTACGAATAAGTATAAATGAAATCTTGGGACAATCAAATAATGTGCTGAAACATCTTGCTCAATTTGAGCCAATCACACCTCAGGGAAGAATGGGTTTAACATATTTTAAAAATATGTTCCGAATTTTTATCGCTTTTTATAATTTTGAATTAAGATCAGTTTAAAATATTCTTTGTCTTTTGTAATTATATGGAAACTAAATATTGCAACATCAATCTGCTTTTTAGGAAATAAATGTATTTTATATTAACCTGGTTAACATTTTTTATTTTTATTTTACTGAATATGGTCATTGATTGTACTTGTGTAAATGTTACCGATTACATATTAAATAAATAAAAAATTAAAAGAATAATTTTTTAAAAATAAATTTCAATAATTATTTTGGCTGGCTTACAAAGTGGAACCCACCAACATCATATGCTACTTTTCCAATATAGCATAATTTTATATTATTTCATCCTAAATTTAACCAAGGATTCTGAAAAATTGCTTTCAAAAAATTTCTGGCGTAATTTATAATAGATAACCTAAAATGACGAACTTTCTCAAAATAAATAATATTTATATGAATTCGGACTAGAATTTAACCCTGATTAGGAATATGAAAATCATTTTTAAATCGAATCGATAGTTATCTAGTTATTCGATTTCGATTTACAAATGTCCAAATCCAAAATGGCAAATAGCTTGGAATATGAAAGCCATTTTTAAAACGAATTGATAAATTCTATTAAATCAAGAGGGCCAGCAGTGACTGAGCAAGCCATTTTTAATAATTAACTAGCTGAAGTTAAAAACTTGATACAGCATACTTGGGCGTTTCGAAAGAATTTATAATTGACATTTATTATTATGCACTTTATAAATCCGCCGAATTTGTATTTTATAAAATTTGAACCAGGTGTGTTGACATTTTGAATAATTATGTACATTTACAAAAGCTTACATTTATTACTATTAAGTTACCAAGAACATATTAAACTGATCTTAATGCAAAGTCATAAAAAGCATCTAACAGTCTGACAATATTTTTAAAATATTTGAAAACTATTTTCCCCTGAAATTTGATTGGTTTAAATTGATCAAGATATTTCAACACCTCGCTTAATTGAACCAAAGTTTCCCTTATTTCTTTCCGTATCTTTTCTTTATTTGCCTTCATTTTATCAAGATAAGCAAATGCTCTATTTGCTTTTTCTATTTCAATATCAAGGAATTTTTGCTTGCCAACCACAGTATAAGGCTTTCCATCTGCTTTATTCAATACACCAGTGTAACCCTCCTGTAGCAATTGTATCAATTCTATGAAGTATTCAACAAGATTTTTACCAAGAAACGTGCTAGGTTTAAAATCCTTTATTCTCATCTTCATATTTTCGAAGAAACTCACAGTAGTTTGCACGATCCTTTTCAAGTCAGCTTTATTTGTTGTTGCCAGATAATCAAAGATCATCATTAGATTGTCGTAACCAGCAGAAAATTCTTTTATTAGCAAATTAATAGGCTCCCGACCCTTATATTGACCCTGAGCTAGCTTTTGTATTTCTTCTTCCATTCTTGAACCTGCAATAAATTTGATCAATATTATTTTAATATTTATACCAGATTAAAACAAACCTTGCTCTTTATACTTCTTTTCTATGATACTAGCCAGGTCATCATCAAACGCTGTAACATAATTACCGACTATTAAAATAAAAGCAATAAAAGTGATTAAAGTAATCGATTGCATATTATTAGTGAAAGTGTTTTATTGGATAACAATTTGAATCAAATGACTACTAATTCAAATATAAATTTAATTTTAAACTTAAGAATGAGCTGCCTTTTATAGATTTATGCATGTACATAATTATTCGAAATGTCAACACATGTGGTTCAAATTTTATATAATAGAAATTCTGCATATTTATAAAACGCATATTTATATACATGTATATCAATTGAAACGGCATATTAATCGGAAGAATCTGAAAGTTAAATTTCCCTGCGGGTTTGCTGGTTTAATTTGCTCAAAATGTTTCACAAAACTCCTTGTTAGTGCCAAGATTTCAGTAATACTTTCTCGTAACTTTTCAATACACTCAACGTCCTCTAATTTCACATTGCATAACTGCACAAGTTGTCTAATTGCACAGATGTCAGCAGTCCCAACATGGGACCTATGTTAAAGTATATGGCTAATTTCACATTTGTCTATTTGCACATTCACACCAGTTTTCC
>JAQGCS010001492.1:0-13598 GCA_034702105.1 Fuscozetes fuscipes | reverse complement strand
CCCCCCCTAGAATTTTGAAAAATTTAACATTACAGGTATACCCCCCCCCCTCGCCGCCGAGCGGAGCGAGGCGGCTCGAATTTTGACCTTACGTCTCTTTGTGTTTTCCACCGAGCGAAGCGAGGTCGGAAAATTTTTTACCTTGATCCCCCCCCCTCTGAGTTTTTCACCGAGCGTAGCGAGGCGGCAAATTCGGTTTTTTTGGTGGCAAATTAAAAAAAACTACCCCGTAGCCCCCTAGAAAAATTTTCAAAAACCACCCCCTATACCCCCCCTAGAGCCCTTGGGCATCCCTGGTTTGATCCGAACTTGTTAAAAATTCTTTTCATTGAATGTTATATTTTCGAATGCGAGAGTCAAATGAGTTGAGTGTGAAAAGCCTTCAAACGTCTCAAATGAAAAGTTTTCATTAATGGCCTTCGATTGAAGAAATTTTTTATATCTATCTCTGGACAGCCATAATAAATATCACCGAAAACACTATTTTAAGGCATAATCGTGAGTTTATGGCCTTTCCACCTGCCCTTTAATTCCACCCTGATTCCCTGATTCCACCCCTCAGTTTTGACAATTTAATTCCAAAAATAGCCCTAAACTCGAATGTTGTCCCACATCACAAGTGATTGCATTCAACAAGAATTTATTGTTGTTTAGAGATTGCATTGGTTTTAAATAACTTTTATTTAATTTAATAAATTTGGTTCATTTGGATCTCAAAGACTCAGCGTTTGCTTTGAATGATATATCATTTGCTAAAGAGTTGACACAAATAGCAGTGAATTGCAAACAATTAAAAAGTATTGAATGCAAGTAATGTCTATTCACTCAATTGATGTCTATTTACCGAAACTCCAGTTTTTTACAATATTGAACGAATTGAATGCCAGCAAAAGAACCGCTGATATTCTTAGCCGACTCTCACAACTCAAGAAAATAGGATTAAGGATTAGAAATGAGTCGATTAAATCGAAAATCAGAACCAAACTGACCGAAGAGTGCAAAAGAATTACAACAATTAATTTGTGTACCTTTTAATTGATTGAAATTAATTTGTATTTAACTCTTATTTAAGTGAACTCAACATTAAATTAAAGAATTCAATTTTTAAACTCAAATGTAAACTATTTTTCTTATAAGAATTGAAATATAAGACATTTATGCTCTTGTATCATTTAATTCACATCTTATACAAGTTGTATCATTTAATCTTGTATTAAATATACCAAAAATATTGCCATCATTTAATTCTTGTCGTTTACTCAAAATGTAATCAAGAATCTCTTATTTTAGAATCTAATAAAAGAATCGGTTTTTCATAAAAAGATGACATCATTTGTGTTATGAAAACATTGTCTCAAATTCACAGCTGTTTTGTGATTACATTTCTTTCATGCGATTTAAATATGATCGTGCGATACAATCACATGACTTACGTAATTTGCCAAGCTACTTTTTATCACATTAATTGATGTTTTATTTCTATAACTTGATTAATAATATGGTGTAATGATATTTAACCTTAACTAATATGTTGGAGTTGTGGCAATCAATTGCACCTATTTCATTTGAAAAACTTTTCAAAACCTATCGTTTAATTGATTTATTAAATCAAAAATGTCTTTAACTAAGAAATTGTGTTTAAGAAGTGTTTCACAAAAGAGACAATCATTTGGTGAACGCATTTGCGATGATTTGTGTGAAGAGATTCTCAAACATTTGCCACAAAAAGACAAACTAAGACTTCGTTGTGTATCGAAACAGTTCCAGAGGACTGTATTCTTCTCTATGAAGGAATTGATAATTGATTTCTATGACTGCGAGCAGACATGGCTTAAGAAACTCAAACATCTGCTCAAAACTTACCCTACAATCAGACAAATATATTCGCCGACAGTTTATTTGGATTTGGAATATGACTACAAAATAGCGTTTCATCTGATTATCAAATACTGCAATGAATTGACTTCTTTTGAATCGTTTGACGACAAGTGTCTCCAAAATGAAAATCGCAAAAAGTTTATCGAGAAGTTTAACTCTGGTATAACTTACCTTGATCTTACAGAATGCAAGGACCCTCGTAAAGTGCTCTCATTCATCACTGTGTCTGATATCAAGGCATTATTGACTCCATTTTGCTTTGAATTATCTTTCATTCACTTCAATAAATTGAAAGCTCTGTCGACCAGACTCTACGACAAAGACATCGATGAGTTTGGAATCTTTGCCGAACGGAATAATAATTATTTGAGATATCTATCAATAAATTGCAATAATATCAAAGACGAGGACAATCTGAAGGCTATGCTCAGCATAATTCCCAGGTTCAAATATTTAATACACCTGGACATTCACCATTCAATTTTTGAGTTGAATGGAAAGTCATTTAACGAACACCTGAAACAAATAGCACTCAATTGTAAGCAATTAAAAAGTGTTGTCCTCAAGTTTGGGATAGGACAATTATTCTGGTCCACAATGACTCATCTTTTATCACCTCTCAGACACTTTAAGCAATTGAAGCGCTTGAACTTAGAGATAATCAATTATCAATACCTCGAACAGTTGGTTAATAATGTTATAAATGACAAGGACTGGTCATTCTTTGAATTATTCAAAGGATTTGATTACTTGACTCATTTGACTCTTGTTTATAGTGATATCTCTCTTTTCGATCTCTTTGATCCAATAGAAGACACCTTTTTGAAGGGCATTGACGTTAATTTGCCTAGATTGCAGTTTTTGTGCCTCGATTTCAGGTTGAATGCCACCGAACACACGGCTGATATTCTCAGTAAACTGACTCAACTCCAGACTATTAAACTCAGAATATCTAATCCTTCGCTTAGACCTCATATTGAGAGTAAACTCAGAGAAAATTGCAAACGAATAAAGAAAATTGAGTTCAAAGAGGAGTATGATTTCACTCTTCCTAATGAAAATGAGCAAGGTGATGACACTGATGACGATGATAATGACCAAGAAGATAATATGCAGCATGATGACGATGATGAAAGTGATGACCAGGATGACGACGACAATCAAATCAATGATTTCTCGTTTCTTGTCAAATAAGTTGATTGACCAGGATGTAATTAAAAAATAGCCAGGTCTCCAAACCTTACTAAAATTTTTTAAAATCAAAGCAATAAATTGTTGTAAATTAAAGTTTTTGTTAGTGTTATAAGTGTTTAGTTTAATCCGTTCCTCAAAACAAATATTAAATAAAAATAACTATTTATAATTAAATCAATTTTTCTATAATTGAGTTTTTAATAATAACTTATTATTAAACATAATCTGGTTTTGAATGAAAGTTAACAATTCAAATACACGAACCACTGAAATACTATAACCTTGGGAATTAAATAAAAATCATGTGGTTGGATTCTGCATAACAATAGCTTTGTTGTAGAATGTAGAATCCAACCATATGATTTTTATTTAATTGCCAAGTTGGGGTAAAAGAATAGTAAATTTTAAGTTATATTTGAAAACATTATTTCTGTTCAAATATTATACTCAAACGACAGCTGTTTTGTGTTGACTTCTCATTCAAAACACGTTTTGTTTGTTTTGGTTTCAAATCAATTGATTCGTCACTTAATTGTCAAAAATGTCTTTAAGTAGAGTTCAGTCAATTGAAGACAATTACAGAAGAGATTCATTCAGTGATAGGGTTTGCGATGATTTGTGTCAATTCATTGTCCAGTATTTGCCGATCAAAGACATTGTGAGACTCGAGTGTGTCTCCAAACAGTTCCAGAGGACGGGATTCGTCTCACAAAACACTTTCAGAATAAGATTTGACGACAAAAAGATTTTCAATAACTTAGAGTCAGTTTTGAGAAAGTTTTCCATAAATTAGATTCAATTCAACGGCTTCTCAACAAAAGACATATTGAATGTCAAGAGGTTTAACCGAATTATCTATTATATGACCAAATACTGCCCCGAATCGACCCGCTTTTCAATCAGTTGTTTGGATGCCATTTATTATGATGATCTTTGCAAGTTCCTGGACAAGTTTGGAAGAAATTTAACGTCAGCTCAATTTAATAGCGATTTAATTAATTACGAGGCCTTCAGATCAGCGAAGTTCGTGTCATATATCGAACATTTAGTCGATTTGTCTTTTAGTCCGTTCTCTCAATTCTATTCATTTCAATCGATTAAAGAGTATTAGAATTACTTATTTGCGACCAAATAATTATATTCTCAAACGATTTCAAGAATTCGCTGAAAATAACTCAAAGACTATCAAATATCTGTCATCTCATAGAAGATAAGAAGAGTCTCAAACATGTATTGAATAAGTTAACTAATTTGGTTCATTTGAGTCTCATTCGTACAAACCATGGATTGAATGAAAGAACATTTGCCACTCATTTGGAACAAATAGCACTGAATTGTATTCACTTAAAAAGTCTTGATTTGCGTTTTTTTATTGATCCCAAAGTCATGGCGACAAATAAAGAACTGCTGTCACCTCTCAGATCATTCAAACGACTAAAACGATTGCGATTACATTTATTCAATGACAGCCTTTCGGCTCAAGAGTTGAAACCTAATATCGAGTTCTTTTCGTTCGAAGCCTTCAAAGGATTTAAAGATTTAACGCATTTGTTAATTGATTTGAGTCGAGTATTGGATCCGTTGGAAGAGACGATACTAACAGATATTGACATCATTTTACCGAAACTCCAATTTTTATGCTTTCATTTGAAATTCAATGCCAGCGAATGGACGCATAATATTCTGAGTAGACTTTTGAGATTACAAACAATTGAGTTGTTTATAGAGAATCAGTCGATTCGATCCACAATTGAGTCGAAACTAATGGAAAACTGCAAAAAGTTGAGAGAAATCAGATTAAAACAATTTTAATTCATTGTATTTTTAAAAAGAAATAATTTGAGAATAAATTGTTTTAAACATTGAATTTATTAGCAATTTTTGTTTAAAGGGACAGTTCCACCCATATACATTGTATAGTTGCCTCTGTATAGCATATCACTGCCTCATAGAGAATACATTACAGAATCTTTGAAGTCTCATAAGTATTGTTGGGATAATTCTGGATAGATGAAATTTTTAGTGTATGCATAAATGATTATTCCCTATCATATTATCATAAAATAAAATTCTGCAAAGTTATGGAAAATTCAAAAAATTTTCAAAAAATTTCACACAGAAAAAATGGGTAGTAAAGGGGGCCTTTATATATATATATATATATATTCTTGTTCAGAATAATAAAACAAAAATTTTTGTAGCATCATGAAAGTTGACCACGCCCACTTTTTTACCACGCCCATTTTAAAAACTGAGCTACGCTCACCAAATTTTTTTTAGAAATACCTTTCAACAAACTGATTAAAAATATGAAATCAGTTTTAAAATCGAATTTATAGTTTTTGAGTTATTTGACCAACTTTATCAAAAGTTATCAGAATATTCTGTTTTAAAACCAAATAACTCAAAAACTATAAATTCGATTTAAAAACTGATTCCATATTCTTAATCAGTTTGGTGAAAGGTATTTCTTAAAAAAATTTGCTTGAGATCATTCTCTTCATATAAAAAACGACGTTATTCTCGAACTTCAATTTGATTGTCACGAGTCGTGACATTTGTTGCAAAATATCAGGAATTTTAGACTTTCCGGCGGTTTTTGTTCCAGACTTATTAAAAATCTCCAAATATAGAAGATTTGATAAATTAGTTTCAATTCCTTTTAGAATCGTTTCATTGAGTAAAATACTTCAATTCAAGAGTTAAATGAGTTAAGTGTGAAAACCCTTCAAAAGCTTCAAAAGAAAACTTTTGATTAATATATTGGGATTTGAGAGGAATCGTACGTATTTTTAAACCATAGTAAAGGACATCAAAATTGAAGGATGCAATCAATCGCTTCAATTGTTTGATTGCCTTCAAGTGAGACAACATTTCACGTATTTCTGAGATATTTGCGGAGTGAATATCAAAACTCCACTCATAGCTCTTCAGTTGTTTGCAGTTATTCGTCAATAATTCAAACACCTCGGGGTAAATATTCCCGTTTTTACTGTCTTTTGTTTGAACTCCAAAATGTCTTAGATACTTTAGTTTGGAAACCTCTTTGACCATTTCCTTGATCTGATTCGCATCTAAAGGTTCGAACCACACATTCAAATATTGAAGGGATTTAAAATTTGAGATAGATCGTCTCACATTAAGGTCTTCATTTGCCTTAATAAAAACTTGCTTTTATTGAATTTTCTTTGGAAACAACTGCAATATCCATAAGATCTTAATTTAAGTTCATAGTGTCTCTTATATATAGTCCTCTGGAACTGTTTGGACACACATTCGAATTTGAGTTTGTCTTCGAAGACAAATATTGGAGAATCTCTTCACACAAATAATCACAAACTCTATCACTGAAGGAGTCTTCAATTGAATGCACTCTATTATCACAAATGCGTTCACTGAATGATTGTCTGTTAAACGCATTCTTTTATTTGAAGACATCATTCAAATGATTTCAATTATAATAATAAGAAATAAAACAAAAATACAATGTAATGAAGATATCGAACACAAATATAATAACAAACAAGATTAGGATCAAAACCATAGACACTACATCTATTGCTAAAAGTTATTTTCTTCTCCCAATTCACCCAAGAATGTGCCCAAATCCTGACGAGGGCACATCCTTGCCTATTCTTAAGGGAAACGGTTATTTTTGATTACCCTTTGCCTAACCTAACCTAAACTACAGCTTCCCTAACCAAACAACCAAACAGTTACTCAATGGTTGTCTCCTCTCAAACGATTCAAGTGATTGAAAAGATTAGAATTATATTTCAACGATTACGACATTTCTGACCAACAAGTGATAGACAATTGATTTTATTCAATGTATTCCAAGGCTTAGAAGATTTAACGCATTTTTCGATAGATTTGCTAACTTTTCAAACCATTGTAGAGACTGTACTGAAAAACATTGACATTTATTTACCAAAACTGCAGTCTTTTATATTCCATCACAAATTAGATGCCACCGAATGGCAGATATTTTGAGCCGACTTTCATTACTTAAAAGCATAAAGTTTTTCGTAAGCCGTGAGTCGATTATATCTCACATCGAGAGTCAACTCAAAGACAAATGTAAACAAATTCGGAAAATTTATATCAGAAGTTGTTTCAACTCATAAAACATAATTTTTTCCTTACACTAAATATTAACTAGAAATTATAGCAAGGGAAGTAATAAGGGACAGATGTAATGAGGGACGGAATGAGATAATTGTAGTCCTTCCCTCATTTTTCCCCTTGTATATACATGAAATACCAATTTAATTATTTAAACAGGATAATTAATTGCAAAAATCATAGGTGTAGTGACACTGTTGGCCAGACTTATCTCTTATAAAAATAGGTGTATAACTTTTCATTAGTTCCAATATCTCAATAATTAGAGAAATTATTTCAATTTAAAAAGTTTTATCAAATCAGAGAAGGATTATAATTAGGGGTCTTATAGAAAGGGTTGCACTTTATTTATGTCTTTACGTATATTGCGTTTATTCGGCGCTATTTTTGCATCATTTCTAATGAAACGTTGAAAAGTGATTTGTAGTGACTTTTTATTTGATTACAGAGTGTAAGCACTGCTCATACATCGATCATCACAGTATCGCACAGCATATTTTTGTATGTCATTTTCAAATTCACTGATTGAACAATAAATTGTCAGAAATGTCTATATTTGAAGTCCATTCGGTTGAAGACATGTACCGAAGAGATCGACTCAACCGCTCATTCAGTCATAGAGTTTGCGACGATTTGTGTCAATTCATTTATCAGTATCTGCCACTAAAAGACAAACTGAGACTCGAATGTGTGTCCAAACAGTTCCAGAGGACTGTATTTTCGTCTCAGAAGTTATTGGTCTACGACTTCGACTTCAAAATCAACGATCGTTTGAAAAGTTTTGAAACTATACTCAAAAAGTGTCAAAATTTGTGTGAAATTCAATTATTGGGAATCAAAGACTGCAATCCTAAGATTTGCCACAAAGTCTATGAACTGATACTCGAATACTGCAATAATTTGACTCATTTTAAGTTCAGAATTGATTCCAAAAATTCAGACATTTATCAAAAACTGCTGCAGAGGTTCGGCACTCAATTAGTTTGTGCCGCATATTATCCTATCTCCAAATCAGCCAATACTTTGGATGCTTTCATTAATGTGAAGGAACTCGAAATATATGGTTTACCCTCTCATTTGTCTTCAATTAAATTCAATCGACTAAAGAATCTGAAGGTTTTGGATCAGATCAGTTATTATGATTTGGATAACTTGCAAGAGTTTATAGAACGCAATGCAAATACTATCAGACATTTGACACTATATTTCAATTATTTGGAAAACGAGGAAAAGTTCAAAAGTATTTTGAATCAAATCTCAAAAATGACAGATTTGGTTCATTTGGGACTCTTTTCTAAAAATGCAATAAATGGGAAGACTTTCGCCCATCACTTGAGACAAATAGCACTGAATTGTATTCATCTGAAAAGTATTGCTTTCTTTTTCTTCACAGATCCAAAGAACAGCGCATTAATTGATGATCTGTTGTTACCTCTGAGACAATTCAAACAATTAAAACGTTTGGAATTAAGTTTAAAATTCTATAACTTTTCAAACGAGGAATATATGAAAAATATTAAATTTTTTTCATTCAAAGTGTTTAAAGGCTTCGAGAGATTAACGCATTTAATAATAGGTTTCGAAATTAGTTCCCCGATTCAAATCCCGATCTCAGAGACAATACTGACAGACATTGACATTTATTTACCGAAACTGCGGTCTCTAACAATTCGTAATCCATTCGACGCCACCGAATGGACGGCTTATGATTTGAGCAAAATGTCAGAACTCGAGAAACTTATTCTTCGCATAAAGAATCAGTCGATCAGAGCTCACATCGAGAAGAAAGTCAGAGATAACTGCAAACAAATCCGAGAAATTAAACTCGAGAATGACCTAGAAAAGCATAACACCAAACTCAAATAGGAGGATACTTTTCCAAGTACTTCAATTAAAAAGTAAAATAAAAAGTTTGTAATCTTTGATATTTGAATAGAAGTTCAGATAAATTATAAAACAAAACATATATTTAATTAATTGTTTTTCGTTTTAATTCGGATTAAAATGAAAGTTATATTCGATTACATTATTTGTGGCAAACATTGCATTCAAATGACAGCTCTTTTGTGTTGACACCACTTCTCATTCAAAACACGTTTTTTTGTTTTGGTTTCAAATCAATTGATTCGTCACTTAATTGTCAAAAATGTCTTTAAGAAGAGTTCAGTCAATTGAAGACAATTACAGAAGAGATTCATTCAGTGATAGGGTTTGCGATGATTTGTGTCAATTCATTCTCCAGTATTTGTCACTCGATGACAAACTAAGACTCGAATCTGTGTCCAAACAGTTTCAGAGGACTATATTCTTATCTCAAAAGCAATTGAAGAGTTTCTATGAGTTATCAAGCAAAAAACGTTTGGAAACTCTTTTTAAAAAGTGTCCGAATTTGAATGAAATTCAATTTCTAATCGATTGGATATTTCTTTATAACGAAACCATTTTTGACGAAACAATTGAACTCATAATCAAATACTGCAATAATTGGACTCATTTTCATATAAATTCTGTTTACAAAGACTCACAAATTCTTCAAAAGTTTTTGCAAATGTTTGGCCATAAAGTAGTTTACATTAAATGCGAGCAAATCTTTCCCTCTTTGATTACTTTGAAAAATATCGAGCAACTTCAAGTCTATCAGTTTTGGTCCGAATTGGCTGCACTCAAATTGAATCGGCTTAAAAAGTTGCACGTTAGCTATCTGAACAAACAAGAGGGCTTTGGTTATTGCCAAAAGTTTATTGCAAGAAATGCAAACACTATCACACATTTGACATTACATTTGAGTGATTTATTCGACGATTTGAAAACCAGAGACAATTGCGAGACTTTGTTGAGTAATGTCACAAAACTAACAAATTTGGTTCATTTAAGTCTATATTCGTTTCGTGGTTTAAATAACGAGTTAATAGTGAATCACTTGAAAAAAATATCACTCAATTGTATTCACTTAAAAAGCATTAAAATTCGTTTATCACTGGATGTGAAGGACAGCAAACCTTTTGAGGAACTGTTGTCACCACTGAAGCACTTCAAGTGTTTGAAACGATTGGATTTGACCTTACATTCAGTGAATATTAACGAAAATATTGTAAACATAAGTTCCTTTTCATTTAAAGCGTTCAAAGGCTTCGAAGAATTAACGCATTTGAAGATTCGTTTTTTCGGAATGACAGGTTCTTGGACATTTTCTATCTCTGAGACTCTATTGACAAATATTGATATCAATTTACCGAAACTGCAGTCTTTGAAAATTTTTGTCAGACTTGATGTGAGTGAATGGACGGCAGATATTCTGAGCCGACTCTCACGACTGAAGTCAATTGAGTTGTGTTTAGCCAATGATTCGATTAAACCTCATATCGAGAGGAAAATCATTGAAAAATGTAAAAGAATTCAAAGAATTGATTTGATGTCAAAATTCTGACTAAAGCTCTCCATAAGAAGTTTCATCTCTAAACCCATCCCTTTATTAGAATTAAATAATTTTGTTTTACTTTATTAAAAACAATAATAAATTCTAATTTATACAAATTGATTGAATTTTTCATTCTCTCTCTTTTATCATTAGATTAGATAAACGAGACAATAATATTCCTTATTTTCAATTTGGCATTATCCCCACTTGAACTTTTTTAAAAATTTTTAGAGGGGGATCTAGTGGGTGATCCTCGCTTTGTTCGGTAAAAAAATCGAAGGGGGACCAAGGTAAAAATGCCTACCGCTTCGTTCGGCGGCGAGGGGGAGGGTATACCTGTAATGCTAAATTTTTAAAAAATTCTAGGGGGGGGGATAAAGCCAAAATTTCTGACTCTTACCTCCCTTGGGCATCCCTGTTTTATTTACTTTTTGTTCGAACAAATTAGACTTTATTTAAATAAATTTCTATCCAAATATAAGGTGTAAAAAATTGGTGTACATGCTCATCTCAAAAATTATACACAAATCTAGTAATGGGTTCGAAATTAGTAACAAAGTTATATTTTTCATGTATGACCTCCATGGTGACTCTCTATTTTGAGCCCTAGGAGGCTCCACAGTCAGAACAGGGCATAAAAGCCCCAACTTTTGGCGCACACGAACACAACGACACCAGTCGCCAACTCATTCACAACACAACACAAACCCCTTTTTCACACATTTTTCAAACACTTCCCAAATTTCCTTTGTCTCAAATCCCTGATTTGAATAAAGATTTTTAATTTTGTTTAAATTTGTGTTCAATCAATTCAATTGAGTCCTACATTGGCCTCAATTTAACACAAACGATACATTTTTCGCGATCGTCTCTAAACTCCTGACAAAACTTTGAGTCCTTATTGAATGTCGTACTCTTTCCCTGAGAAGTATCCGCCGCTATCAATGACCCGCAGTGAATCATTGGCCCCTCTTTATCGAAGGCCAGGCCCCGAAAAGTTTGTCAAAATATGTCTTAATTCTGACCACTTCTGGCACTTTAACGCCGTTTAAATAACACTTAATGACATGAATACCAGAGCCGGCATCGATTGGCAGTAAATATGTGACGAGGGCTGAGCCCATAGCGATGAAAATTGCATTAAATGAAATAATTAAATGTGAGCTTTCTGAATCCATTTCAGAATCCGAAAGCTCACATTTAATTATTTCGGTTAAATTCTTGAGGTTTTGTTCATTTATTTCATTGAAATAAAAGTCAAAATGAGACAAATTATTGCAGTATTTGATAATCAGTTCGTTGTATTGTAATCAGTAGTGTCCGTCACATCCAAAGGTTCTATCATAAGATTGTCCTCCGAATCAATTTGAGTGATAACCAGGAACTTTTTCAGCACAAATTCTGTTCTTTTGAGGCAATCTTTGCTTTCATTTGGATCTAAATCAATGTATAAACGTCTCTGAGATAATACAGTTCTCTGGAACTGTTTGGACACAAATTCGAGTCTTAGTCTGTCAATGTGAGTGCTAGCAATTAACTAGCAACAATATCATACTTTAAAATCAGTTTAAATAATGTGAAGTAATTTATGGGAAGCTCTCAAAGCATTTCAAATACTGTTATAAATGAGAGCCAATCAGAGAGCAGACGGTTTTCATTCAAACTCTGACTATTTTTTATGAGAAATCGTCTGCAGTGCAGTCGACTGGCGTTCAGTCAATCAATAGTTTATTTTTAATTTTAGTGAAATTAGTTTTAATTTATTCATCAAATAATCGCTTAATTGGAGCTATGAATGAATGGGAATTACTCAAAGAAAATGTGGAACCCATCAAATCGGGCCGCAGTATGAAGACATTGCAGTCGGCGCTCAACGAAAAGCCCAATGAATTGAATGCCAGAGAACTGAAGAAGAAGTAAGTCTTGAATTTGATTTCTTTAGAACAATGGTCTCATTCATGCATTTCTCTCTCATTTTCAGAGAATTTGAGTCCGAATTGCGGTCATATTCGGGTTCGGATCCGCTGTCCGTTTATTACGATTACATTCTTTGGGTCGAACAGAACTACCCGTTGGGCGGCAATGAGGCCAACCTTAAGACAATTCTTGAGAAATGTATCGAACAGTTCTATACTTTAGATCAGTACCAAAATGATGAACGACTTCTCAAAGTGTTTCTCAAGTTTATCAAACGAGTGGACAGTCCGATGGAATTGTTTGCTTTCTTTCATGAGAACGGATTCGCCACAAAAATGGCCGACTTTTACATCAATTGGTCCTTTCATTTAGAAAACCATAAGAATTGCCGCAAAGCAGGAGATGTGTTGCGTAAAGGCATTGAAGAAATGGCAGAACCTATCGCTTCACTTAAGAGATCTCTGGAAGAATTGGAGGTCAGAGTCGCCAAAGCCATTGCCAACAACCAGTCCGAAGAACTCAATGATAACGAAGACAACGAACAGCAAAGAAAAGCATTGAATAATTTGAAGGCAAACAATAAAAGAGGCAAAACTGTGGCTCCGGTCAAACGTGTGGGGAATGCCGTCAAAAATACATCAGAAAGCCTTAAAACGTTTGCGCAAAGTAGTGGTCCGAATAAAGTGGCAGCCATTTATTGCGATGAAAACGACCCGAGCTCTGAATCCATAACTAAAGTAAGACTCATTTCAAAAGTTACCCATAATGTGAAGGCAGTCGTAGCAGTGGGTCAGGAAAACAGCCAAAAGCCGGGAAAATGGAGTGAAAATGTGTTGACTCAAAAACGAGTGGTCACTGAAACACAGCCTAAGTTTGCTATTCATGCGGACGGCTCCGATGAAGACTCACCCGAACCCATGAAAAGGCCGGTTCAGAGCAACACTTTGAAAATAAGACAAAGAGGTGCCGATAGCCCACCCATCGCACGATTTGAAAAACCCGATCCCTTCAAAAAGTATGCCTTTAATATGAATAAAGTGTACGCCGGAGGGGAAGAGTTCTCTTT
>JAQGCS010001491.1:0-13606 GCA_034702105.1 Fuscozetes fuscipes | reverse complement strand
AAGCGATTATCATTATTGTTGTGGTCATAGCATAGCATCGGACTCTCTCTCTCTCTCTCTCTCTCTCTCTCTCTCTCTCTCTCTTCATTGAATGTTTCCTTCAATCTCTTGAGTGTAACGTTTGACAGCATATTGTCGTCACTCCTCTATCAGAATATAAAATAAAATAGAAGTGAGAAACTCTTTTGAATATTTATGAGCATCAGATCAAAGTTGGATGAAGTGAATTGACTCAATGGCGTCAATTTGATGACAATCATGTGATGCCATCAAAGCCATAAAGAAATTAAAGCTAAAAACTGGGATCATCCCAAAGTAGTCACACACACTACTCACTCAACCACTCACTATAGCTCTTATTTTTCGAAAAGTGTTTAGACCTAGAATTGAAATCACTCTCGATATTAAAACCAATAGAAATCGATCGCAAGTAAAAAGTTATGCATTAAAAGCATTGCATTAAATTTAATATTTCTGTTAATGATATATTATTAGAGTTTCTAGCACAATTTTATTCATCAATCCTTAATAATATACAATAAGAGTATAATTATTACAAAGGACAATATTTTTCTTCAGTTAATCATGCAAAAAAAAGTTCAAAGGAAATAATTAAATATAAGAATTATTTGAACCCTTTTTTACTGTTCGCTGTTTAGCTGTTATTCAAATGTTATTTGAAAATCGATTACATTGTTCAATTTTCTCAGCGATGAATTTTGAGTTTGAACTGTAAGAAAATAAATTCAATTCGATAACAATCATAAAATTTTAAGGTTTGCTGAACTCTAAGCATTAGAGTGGAAAATTCAGAAGTGTTTCCTCAGATGTATTGCGCGACTATTGCTATACTTTCAAATATATATCTTATTTTTATATAACTCTAAACGTGAATCACATAATAATACAGATTTTGAATAGTTTTAGTGAAAATTAAAAAAAAGAACGCAAAAAATGCTGTATTGAAGACCAAGAATAGGGCGAAGACTGCAAATAGTAATACAATATTGAGAGCGAAGGACAGAGAAAACAGAAAAATGTGTTTTAGTTCATTGAGTTTTGAATTTTGTGCTGAAAATAGACAACAAACCCGAGTAATAAAAGCCATTAATCGATACTTTATTTAGTTTTAAAGAAAAGTATACAAAAAATAATATTCTTCTGAAAGTTATCTTCTTTTATATGCTGTACCGTCACTGAAATATATGCCTCAGTTTTGCTTTAGAGTTGATATGCGCTCAAGACTTCTATAAATTGAAGGCTCAAAATGATTAATGACACCGTTTTGGTCTGAATTTCACTGCTATGGATTGCATTATATTATTATTGCATAGTTAGTAGGGAAAGGGACAGGGATGGAGAGAGAGAGAGAGAGAGAGAGAGAGAGAGAGAGAGAGAGAGAGAGAGAGAGAGAATGTCTTAACTGATCCTCTATTGTGTTGTACTGTTGATGAGAGTCTGGTCTTCAATGTTTGCTTTGGTGAATATTCTGTAGTGTATTAGATATAATGAAGTCTAGCACAACTAATATTGTATTCGTTTTGGCTGATAGCCTACTCATACATATAAACGCCTACTTTTAAGGGACTGACTATCGAATTGATCGAACAGTTAAACTTTGTTTCTTTGAGATTAACTGCGAAACCACTCAATCCTCATAAGTGAAGTGAATTTGCAAAGAGTGAGACACAAACAGAGATGAGTTGAGTTCACTTGAGCTCTATTTTCGATATGCAGACAAATATACATGAGATTAATGACTGAGAACTACACCGAATCCCTTTCCCATTCCTTCGCCAAATTCATTTTCGTTAGCGAACAAGTTTTGCTCACTTCTCAACATTTAGTGTATTAACTCTGAAATGCAGTACTGATAGCACTGATGCGGCACTGCTTTCGAGGACTGCAGCACTGACCAACCCATCCAACCCTTCACTTATTACTGAAAGTTAGATATAAGTTATTTACTTAATATAAGAAAAGTTTCATTCAATACAAACAGTGGTTCAAATGGGGCTAAAAGTGCTGATCACTCGGATTGAGTCCTAATGGCCATAGACTTGATGTGAATATATGTGAGGATATGTGCAAAGATTTCTAAATAACCCGATCGCCAATCGATAACATTTCTGATTGAGATAAGCACTGCCTAATGAACTGATTCCCTTCTATCAGATGATGAGGTAAAGCATTTCCTAAACCTTCCTCGTCAAAGCCAAAAAATGAACCATTTCTGAGATAAACACACAGAACCCAATTATTGCCGTCAAAT
Organism: Fuscozetes fuscipes; assembly: GCA_034702105.1. Taxonomy (NCBI): domain Eukaryota; kingdom Metazoa; phylum Arthropoda; class Arachnida; order Sarcoptiformes; family Ceratozetidae; genus Fuscozetes; species Fuscozetes fuscipes. The sequence goes on along the minus strand of JAQGCS010001491.1, from coordinate 11,334 downwards.
GAAAACAGGACAAAATATCCTTGTACAAATCAGTGAAGTATAGCTCTATATTGGCAATTAAATAATTTGCAATCACAGAAAAACCTTCACATAGACTAACGATCGGTGACACAAAATCTATGAACTCTCTAAAATTCCTTGGATAATTTTTAAATTTATTGGAAGAGAAATATTATACAAGACCTTACATGTCATTCATATATAATAGTTATATCTTGTTCATTTCACACTAATTTAGCTTAAGATTACTCGAGAGATAAGTTATTTTATATTTACTAAATTATTAAAAAAAAGGAGAAAAATAGATAAACTTCGTATAAAATTTGTCTTATTTGGAGGTTAATATGCCAATTGGTTTTGAAAATCTTCTCTTTAATGAGAGGTTTCGCCTAATTAAAAGTAACTTATCTAGAGGTCGTTTAACATGGTGGCGTCTCAAAATACCAAATTCCCAAAATGCCACACCATATAATCCCATATCTTTTGTTTAACTAAAGGGTTAGAGTTTTGATGTCCCAAAACACCAAATAAGGAAAAGTTCTCAAAATACCAAAACACAAAAATATTAAAACAAATTTCCTTCTTTTTTTGAAAACATGAGATTAAGCTAGTTAGTATAATTTAGCTTAATCAGGAACTGATTGTTCGCCTTAACTAACATTATTCCATTTTATAGTGGCCAAAATACATTCTTTTAGTGGTCTTTAGCAGATATAATTTTGCATGATAAGTTCTTTTTACATATAGAATACAAATCGGTTTATATTTTAGTGATACCGAACAAACCATTGCTCATATTCACAATTAAGATAGGATCTGAACTATAGCACGTTTAAACTAGAGTAATCCTTATTTGGTATTTTGAGAATTTGGTATTTTGGCATGTAACCGTTTAACATTACAAATTCGATAGAAGCATTTGGTGCCGATAAAGCCTTAGTCTTATTAAGAAATTCGCTATTGAGTGGGTGCTTAATGTGTACTGCATTATCTTAAAAAGTATTATATTGTATACATATATTGAGATATTCAAGGGATATTTGAATTATTGTCATACATGTTGTACTTCTAGTTTAATTAAATGTATTAATTTGTATTTCAAATTATTGTATTTTCTTGTATTTAATGCAATTGAGTCATATATTAGAATATAATTGACTGAAATTCGTAGGAATGACTGCAAATAAGTAATAATTAAGAATCGATGGCTTTCTTTTGCCATTAAGAATAGAAATTAAGAGACAATGTATTGACAGAGTTGTTAGCAAATTGTATTAACAGCATGTGTTTGACAACTAATTTATCCCAAACTCTATCTCTTGTGAGTTATTTCATAAAACGAACCCTTCGTTCCAATTGTAAAGAAATGCTGATTATGTAAACCTGCAAATAAAAAAAACAAAATACAATTATAAGTCTCTGAAATAACTCTTTATTCGAATTTAACTTTCATTTCAGATGTAATTTGGATCTCAATTAAAATGAAAAGTCTTATCGCATCACAAATGAAGAACTTTTGATAACATTTACATAAAAAGGAAAAATTGTTTCATTTCAAGTGAATTGAAGTCCTTTTTCTTCATTAAAGAAAACAATTCAAAGACAAACTCTTAATCTCTAATTTGAAATCTATTTTACATAAAAGCAAACTTTTAGATATAAAAAGAGTAAACTAATAACAAGCATTGAGGGAAAGTATGCTTTAAGGGTACTTGGCAACTGAAGGCAACTTTATTAATCTCTTTTCATGTCATCGATATTTTCTATTTAAATTAAAATATATTGGCTGCAAGTTTTTCAATCATTGGCATAATCTTGTTAATTTTGTCAATGAAATTTTGATTGAATGGAAATAGGATTTAAATGAATTTGAAATAGTGTTTGAATAATAAAATTGTTGTCATTAATAAAGTGCCGAATGTTTGTCGAAATTATGTTTTACATGAATTGGACTTTAATTTCCGGTTCAATGCAATAGTTCTTAATTTAGTGAATATTTGCAACGAATTGTACAACAAATGAATCAAATATTAGTGTAAATAAGTTGAAGCTATGAGTAATAAATTTTTGGACTATGACCGAAGTCACACTTGTAATGGCTGTGCAGACGACAGTCGACGGCAATACACAAGAGAATGAATCCGAGGCAATACTCTATGCAATAGTAAAATAAGTTTATACAATAAGTTATTAAGTGAACCGTAGCTGAGGGATGGCAGGGGGTCAGGCATATGAACTCATGTCATATTAGAACGACTATTGTATTGTTGATCATGCATGTATTGCATGCATTTGCCCTCTGTTAACCCCCGGTGCTATACTCACGGGACATAAGAGCAGATAAATTCATTTTTGTATTGCCTTACTATCACTTAATATCTTATTACTATTACTTTTGAGTTATTGTCGATACACGTGAGACTAAAATATAAACATATGAAAAGGAGTTCATATATATGAGAACACAGCCATCACTGACTACCTATTTTACTATTGCCCATTAAATCACTGACTGTGAGATTCATCTCACCGGAAGAATAAACATACATAAGTCAAATAAACTCTCTCTCTCTCTCTCTCTCTCTCTCTCTCTCTCTCTCTCTCTCTCTCTCTCTCTCTCTCTCTGAAGTTGAAGTATGCAGTAGGGATTTAGAATTTTGCTGTCCTCAAATGATATATACGACGAGTTAAGAGATTTACATTTCATTTTGTAGAATATTGTGCCAAACATTAGACTATTGCCATCCATTGCCAGTCTATTGTGTTATTTTGCCGTTTGTTTCCTATCCGGAACGAGTCATCAATAGTTCACAAGAATAAAGTGTTTTTGTCACAAATGAAATATACTGAGAATTGACAGACTTTTGATGTCCACCCAACTCAACACAACTCAACACAACTCAACTCAATAATTCTTTCAATAAATTAAGTTAAATTTTGTTTAAACTTTATTAAGAACATGAATATTTTATAACAACATATAAAGTTACACTTTTCCACTCATTGTTCAAGGATAAATTTAATTAGCAAGCAAATTGATGAATGAAATAATAATGAGACGGTTCATGCAATACTACTGAATTGATAATATTGGATGAATTGTAATCAATTAGCCCATTTCCCATCAGAGGGGAAAATTTGATAATACTTTGTACTAGAATTGATTTAATATTACCAAGATGTTATTTTATGAATGAATGTGAAGCAAAATAATTGAAATTATGTGAAATGAGTTGAACGCCTTTAAAAGTATCTTTTGTGCACATACTGTAAGTGATGTCGTGAAGTCGATATATCAATCTATTTCTGGTTGTGACATATGTTTTGCTCCTTTCATCGACAGTTTGTAAGCTTGTGGTGTGCCATCAATACACCAACACATTGAACACACATTGAACACATAAATGCTAACACTTGTAGATTTACAATACAATAATACAATACATTTTAAAGTCTGTGCGTTTTGGAGCTAAAAGCACAACAATCTGTCTGACAATTGTTTGAACACAAGAATGCTCTTCACTTCAATTGATATACCCATCAATAGTACTGAGAATTGCCAGATATTCTTCACTTTTGTCAACATCACCAGTAAGTCTCGATTGCAAAAGAATGTGTTGTAGACTATTGCCGTCAAAAGTTTTTATTTATTTTAGAGACAAATCAATAGAGAAAATCATTTATTAAAACTGTTGCGCCCTTTACTGTATTAATTCTGTGCCGTTTCTCAACCCCTCTCATTGAGTCAATTTTGCTCGGATCATATGATTTAGAATATAATCTGTTTAATACTCCTTTTGTGATGTAGCGAACCCACAAATAAGGAGATGAGGTCCGAGCCCTTCAATCAAAGGAATCGATTGTCTTTTTTAGTGAATGTTTGTATTTTAGGTAATTTGTGAGTTGTTTCATGTGTTTAGTTAGTATGCAGAAGGTCTGGTCGTTTTGGTTTGCAGTTTGGATGCGATGTATGCTGAGTTTGTTAGTGAGTGAATGCTAATGCCTGCCCACAACCGACTCTCGGCTTGAATTTGTGCTTTATTTGGATTCACTATTCACGAACACAATTCACTCCCATTGAGTTCGGGTATTGTGTTTATATTCTGGGCTACTCTCTGATAGACTCTCCTAATAGTGGCGAACACTCTCTCATCCCTGGTTTAAGCTTTAGTTGCCTTTAGAAAAGTTAGTGTTTGCAGTGTTTGCCCTTTTACTACGTTTTAGTACAACTACTTTAGACGTTGTCGGCATCGTTTGATTGGTCAGTTTAAAATTGTCTGCCTCTCTTCTCTCTCAGCCTCTCTCTCATTCTCTCCGCTCTTTTTCTTTGGAACAAAATTTCAATCGAACTTAGAATAGAAAGTGCTTTCAGTCGAAGAGATCAGTCAAACGATCACTCTTTGCATCAGTTTGTGAACGGATTTTCAAACCATTTTACAACACATTTGAAACCAGTCTTAAGCTGAGCTGTTTGTGTGCAAGTGTTTGGTCGCAGACATATCTGATAATAAAAGTGATGTTCAAAAAGTAAGTAAAGCCAAACAATATTAGTGTGTGTCTGAGCAAGTGCTACATCTCATCCGATCTCATATCTGTAAACTATGCCATACCTTCCAAAAGCATATAACCGGGAGGTGGAGCACTGGTATACGCACTGCAGTGCAATACTACAACACTCTATTGGCCTATTTCTGCCCGATATGAAGCCCCGACTTCTTGGGCTGCGGCTACAAAAACAACGCGATATACTTTTATTAATATGAGAATCATGTAGTATTTCCCCATTGGTTTGGCCAACCGGTCATAACGCACTTTTCATATACCATACATGCCTTCACTGCCAACTATATTGACTTTTAGCGCATGAATTCAATTTCTAATCGATTAGTCTCTGCTTTGCTCTCAATTTTATCAAATGTTATATTTAATCGAATCGATTGACTCTTTAATTAATTTTACTTTTCTTTGAGAAACGCTTTAAAATCAATTTCTTTCTAAGAACTTTAAATAACCTTTCTCATTTTGTTTGACAAATCAATTCACAGATCGTTTATTCACAAAACCATACGATTCTCTAAAACTCAAAAAATTATTTTCTCAAAACTTTAAATAAAGCAGGAGTGAGCAAGGGCAATCTTCAGAAATCCACCTGTATTTTAAAATTTTGGAAAATGAGCATACCCCTCTATCGCTGAGCTTTTAAAATTTTTGTCCAAAAAAATGCCCCTAAGTTTGAAACCTTGCCGATCTCTAAAATAAAGTTAAAATTAAAATGTAGTTTAAAATTTAACCATTTTAAGATAGAATCTTACATTTTATTATCATTTAGACAATTAAGCCATGATCAATTAATTTTAATTTGTCAAATTTTAAATTGATTGAAATGCTTACGAATTAATTTTTTTTTTCAATGTAAGGCATAAATCATATATAATTTTAAAACTTGCAAAGATTTCATGCTTATAATTGATATATTTTGCACATTAGCAATGAGGGCATTTTCGAGATTTCTGAGCTAAGTAAAATAAATCTGCAAAAAACGCCCTTTCAAATTTGAATTATTTGAATTTATTTAAGTTAAAGATTGGTTTAAAATATGTTTAGAACTTAAACGAATCGAACTAATTATAACCTGATTCTGAAAATTCCATGCTGCCTCATGCTATTTTACTTTTACTTTACTCTCCTTAAGGCACGTACCTTGGTTATCACTGATTTTTTTAGTTGATAAAGAATTTTAACTTGTATAAGTTAATCTATCTGGAATTTTTTTTTAATTCGTTTGATTCTTGTTATAAAAATAAGGGCAAAACTAATTTGAGTTAAAAGTTGTGAAACGAAAGATTAAGTTATGAATTGTGTGTAAATGAGATATTTTTTTGTTTAAGAATATATTGTTGAGGTATTTATCCAATAAATAAGAGCTCTGAGACGACATGTAGTAGTTGTATGCTCTGGCATAGTTTGGTTAATTGTCCCAAGTGGACAGACCTCATCAGAAGTAAACTCACAAAACTAACACATTTGTGTCCATTTTTGCCGTAAGTGAGTTAGTGTTGGCTATAAAATGAAAGGCCAGCAGAAAGTGTTTCCAGTAATCAAACGGGTTGTGAAATACAGCATTCATTGTGATAGAAAACTACACAGTATTACATTGTATATTGATTAGCACTGGTTAGCACAGGCGAGCTTTGCATTGGTAAGCACTGGCACTCAGAATAAACAAAAGCCAAACTAAACTTAATATTATATTCGGAGCAAAATTGGAGCTCGTCTTTGGCCAATACAACAATATTTGCTGCATTCCTGGCCTCTCTATAGCTTTAATTATGACTATTGGATAAGATGTGTCTCTTGGCTCCCGGAAACTTTTAATAGGCTGTCCACTAATTAACTGAAGCCCTTTAGTTGCAAACATTCTTATTGAAGCAAATCTTGTGTACGATATATATGCGAATAATACCAATAATAGTGTTTCTGTAAATCTATTTCTTTAAATAGAGGCCTAATATGTTGGAGTCAGTGCTGAGCGCATCTGTGTCTGTGTTGGTCACTACTAACGCATTATTTATAATCGTAATTAAAGTCTGACCGCCTCATTAACTGGACTCGTATTGGCGTCCTTAGCAACAGATCCCATAATCATCCATCAGTTCATAGTTGTACACAAAGAGTACACAAACTTTGGACGGACTCTAAGTTTATATCAAAGATAGTCAATAGGACTGTGCAGTTGTAGTATTGGAGAGTATATGCAATTATAGCTCAATACAAGTCTGTGTTGGTTCACAATTTACTAATATAATAGTTGAATAGTAGACACGGTTTCCATTATTGGCAATAATAGTGGAGTAACTGCTGTCGTGAGTGAGAGAGTAGAGAGTGGAGCGCCCACTCATTATGTGCTATGGATCACAATATAAATTTCTGAATTAGATTTATACGAGTTTTATCAGTTATCGTAAAAGAAAATGCATTACATTCTTGGCTATTATGTCGTATTGACATTACTATCCATCTATTGACAAGTTGTGAGTGTTTCAGACACACACCGATCGGTGCAGGGCTTGCATTGCTGGCCATCAATACAATTATCAGTTAGAAAGTTGGGCTCATCTACAATGATGGTCGTCGGCTAACAACATGTGCCAACTTTTCTGTGATATTCACTCGACTGAACCTTTAGTTTAGAGCTGAATATATGGCGAACTCAATACCGCAGACATCCGTAACACTGACTATCGATTCCAAAGGCTTTGTTATTCTTAGCGTCTCATCAATAATCTCTATAATGCAAAAAACACATTATTCTTATTATCTTTAAATCTTATTTATTGTTCAGTTAACAAAACTGAATCAATAAATGAAACTTCTGTTTGTTCTCCTCTTTCCCACAAATATTCAATTAAATTAAAATTCAAAAAAAATTGAAACAATTCTTAAGAGAATTAAAAAGTACTCAATTCGTCGGTTTGCTTAGAGTTTGTTAGTAATGAAAATAATGAGAAGATTTCAAATTATTCGGCAAAAGTTGGGAACACATAAGAAGAAAGACTACAATATTAGGCATTAATTTTTGTTTGTGAGAAAATCCGATCAAATAATAAATGGCAATAATGTGTACAATAAATAGGTTAGAGTCGTGTCGTTTGAGCCATCATTTGTTGAGCGCATAAATAATATATAAGATCGTAATCATTATGAACTGAGGCCATAAGCACAGCCATCGCACAGCATTGCTCTTTACTGAAAGCTATCGTTAAGTTGAAAAGTTTGTGATATTAAGTTTGGACAAAACATACCTTTATTTCTGTATCGCCAAACATATTATCCGTCCATTGGTTTTGGTCCTTCAAATTATCTTTTTGTGAATTATTGAGAAGGAGTGGTCCAAAAAGCAGAGACAGTTGTGCTCTGGTAGGAAAGGCTGTTGGTCGTGAGTCGTCTATTACATCTATATTGTCATTTGCTATCAACTAAATAATTCATTGGATTCATTGCACAGATGAAGCTCTGATCACTTTCTTCGATCGCAAACCATATAAATAAGAGCTATAATGAACTTTTTGCCCACTCTTTCCAACACTGCATTCCCTCTCTTTCCAGTATTGCATTAGTTGTTGTTTTTGTCCATTTCTTATGATATTCTCTTTTTGCTTATTGTCTCTCATTTGGTAATAGACTCGAAATAATTAAGACCCGAGTCTTTAGACAGTCTTTGGGAGAGATGTTGTAATTTGAATATTAATTTTAAATGAGTTGCCATAAGTTGTGTCATAAAAGTTTAATTTATAGACAACTCTATTAGCGTTTTGTTAATGTTATGCAAATTTTATGTTCTTAAGTAAACGTCTGAATGGATTAAATAGTATATTAGAAGAGCTTTTCTCTTCTCAACATATTTTACATATTAGTGCATAACTATTGTCTAAACTCAAGAGCCGTAACAAAAGGCCCGAATGCATATGAAATTTGCATTTTTCAAATTAACGTATATTATAATTGAGTCTAAATAATCACATTAGACTTCATTGTTATATATTAACTAAAGAGAAAAGGGCTCAGAATTAGTGCACCTGTAAATTGAAAGACTGATTGTCAGCGACTCACAAAACTTAAAAGTCTGGTAAAGAGTAAAGACTGCAAAACAGGGCTCTAAAGGCTGGTAAAGGCAAAGGCAGTGCCGGAGAATCATTTCATGCTTTAAAAGTTAGACAACTATTGATTTGTTGCACAATTGATTGCAATGCGAGTCCACAAAAGTTCAATTTGTCCAAAGCAGTCAACTGTGAAATTTACTGAAGGGAGAGATACCAAAACGCGTAATCTATCCATCTTTCAAAATACTCTGTATTATACACTCTCCAATACATTCCGGGTCTGTGCAGTGCACTACCAGTGCCTAATCTACCTAAAGGCCAATACTTTCAAAAACAGACACATTTTCAATATATAAACAATAAGTGTTTCCAATGCTATTCAAACAGTTACACACTTTTGCTAATGTGAGCGACAGAGAGGAGAGGGAAGGAGAGGATTGGGAGAGGGGTGGGAGACTCTTTGAATCCGCGGAGAAGTTTGCATCAAATTAAGTCCAAAGCGATTCAAAGCAAAGGTTATTCAATTCAAATATGTGTTCGCCTTTTGCCTTATATTAAAGACAAAAAAGTTAATGCTCGAGAGAGCAAGGTAAATATAGTGATAAACTTATAATGATTCGCATAGAAAGTCCTCCAAAACTTACTCAATGCGAGTGGCGTTTGAAGAGATGTCGACAAATGTGAAGACATTTAATTTTATTTTCGCGAAAGTCTTGACATAAAAACGAAATGAAGTCTCGCTTTCTATTAATTTTGAACTTATATTTATCTCTTTGATGAGTAAGACTGTGCGCGCAAACCACTCCCAGCTCAGAGTCTTATTGGTCAGTTATGGTCACTTTAGTATCACTGACATCGGTGCCACTCACACATCATAAATCACTTCGTCCTTTTTGACCCCAATCTAGTGTTTCGTTAATATGGTATTGTTCTCAAGCCATACATCAGACATAATATACAACTAAATAACTATTCACATGTTATACGGGCTCTCATTTCTATTTTGTTCATCAAAATTAACGATAAAACTTCATCTTTCCTTAATTTCCGGCGCATTCGACATATCATTGAATTTTATCCCTTCAAAGAAAATATAATAATGGACTCGATTTGAACCCACATATCGTGTAATGAACTCACTTTTGAAGGTATTGGCCTTCAATTAAACCCAAAGCAGACAATTAGACTGAATATCGATCACATTGTTTCATACATTTGAGAACAGCTCCGACCAGTTAATCGACTCTTTCAGTCCTCAGATTATTATTGATGCAAATGGAGTATTAGTGGCGAAAGAGCACAGAATACAACGATTACATTCAATTCTATGTCCGTTCCAAACAATTACTCACAACGACTGCAAAAAAAGGATTAAATTTCACAAAATTCGAAAACCAGTAAATTCACTCCTGGTATAATGTTTAAAGTTGTACTTGATACTACTAAGTTATATTTGAACTAGTGTTTTGATCTAAAATATCACCTTACTGATTATTCTTGCTTATTTTGATAATTTAATGTGCAAATTTAAATTAAACAAAAATATGCGCTCAAATTGAGTGATATTGACATTGATACCGTATTACCGCGGAAACAGCGACATGGCGGTGTAATTCCCGGTTGATGATATGCCCCGGGTTTACCGGCATGCCGGTAAAAATGAATAAATTTGAATAATTTTTATTTTGTAAATACATCACAAATGAATGTACAATTCATATGACTAGTAGTTTGTTTGAAAACTAGAAATTCTTTTAAGGATTAAGTGCGACATTACTTTCAGTTTGACTCAACACTAATTTAACTTCATTTGAGTTTTATAAGTTAAAATAGAAAGTTCGATTTGTTTTAAAACATCAATAAATACAAGAAAGTCATATACAATTGATTTTTTGAACCTCACTTTTACCGGCATGCTGGTATAGACACCACACATGTGTTTTTAATAAAATGGTCCCCTCTCATATTTACCTGCATGCCGGTGTTTCCGCCGTAATACGGTATGACATTAATATTACATGGACACGCTCACAAACCAATAAACCAATGAATTCATATGATTAATGTGAGACACAAAATTGAAATGAAGCCATTGGCATATCATAAGGTCTAATATAAAAGTATCATTCTCAATTCGATTTGAGTGTTTCATTACATTTGAAAAAATATTACTCTTTATATTAAACTGTTTTTTGACTCAACCAATACTACGTCACAATAGGGGGTTTGAGAGGCAAAAGAATGGGCTTTACATATAATTACTCAACTCGGCCACTCAACTTCCCTGCTCTTGATGGGAATGTATGTAATATATTAACAATCAAATTGAATTTTGATATTAAATAGGTATAATTGAAACAATTCTTCAATAAATGAGCAATTCCAACTCATTCTCAAAAATTATTTGCACTTTAATTTAATGAACTTAAGAGTCAAATAATTTCTATCATATGTCCTAATATATATTCTGCATGCTCAACAGACCACGTGACAATGTATCTCTATGTAGCAGGGTACACTAGCCTAAATGTACTCCGGTATTTAAAAATCAATTTGCTCTTAGAAAAAGGATTATCTAACTTGTGCAATTTTTTTTAGCATAGACTTAAATTGAAAGGGTATCCTAATATCTTAGTGTCCTCTATTACATACATCCCCAGCGATCGCACAAACGATCGCAATATTTCAACATATTATATTCAAAGCAATTTGAGCATGATCAGATTGAATTCAA
>JAQGCS010001490.1:0-13611 GCA_034702105.1 Fuscozetes fuscipes | reverse complement strand
AGGTTTTATGAAATTATTTAATAAATGACTAATCGATTGGAAAACTCATTCAAAACATTTGTATTCTATGGTTTTCCCGATCGCAGACTAGTATATTGCCCGTCGAAGTAATGGCCACCCCTTCTAGTCCTTTAAACTCTCCTTCGCCTGACCCCCATGTTCCAAATGCTTTCAAGAAAGTTCCATCAGGGTTGAATATCTGAACTCTGTTGTTTCCACTGTCTCCCACTATGATAAATCCCTGGTCATCCACTGCCACACCTCTTGGAAATTTAAACTGTCCATCATTTGAGCCTGCAAATCATATAAGTTCATTAATAAATATCACTATTTGTTGAAACAATTTCAGCAGACAATCAAAGCATTAATACTATTAGTAATTTTGGTTAATTATACAAGTTCATTCAACTTAAAAGAATCGTAGGATAATAAGTTCATTTCACTCTAAAAAAGTAACTAGCAATTTTTAAATTCTTTTAAATATGGAATATCTGCAGAATAAACGTGTTGAAGAATTTGAGGGCAAAATATTTAAAAAAAGTGCTGTGCTGTGCTGTGCTGTGCCATTACCTTCGCTTCCAAATGATGAAAGTGCTCTTCCGTTCACATCAAATATCTGTGCAGTTATTTAAAGAATGTTTGAATCAATAAAAGCTTTTCTAAAGAAATCTAAAAATATATTCGAATAAGAAAACAAACTTGAATTCGATGGTTATTACTGTCGCTGATCACTACTCTGTTTGTATTACTGACGGCCACATAGTGTGGGTGTTCTAACATTCCCGTTCGACTGCCAATTGTTCCAAACTTTCCCACAAACATACCGTCCGATTGGAAGACTTGAATTCTATGGTTCTCTTTATCGCAGACATATATAAATCCTAAGGCATCGGTAGTTATTCCCCAAGGGTAACTGAACCGACCGTCACTTCGACCTTCACTGCCAAAAGCTCTTAGAAATCTGCCCGAAGGGTCGAACAGTTGGATGCGATGATTATATCGATCGGAGACTATGAATTGTCCGATTCTATTAACGCAAACACCGGCCAAACAGTCAAACTCTCCTTCGCTACTCCCATATGACCCAAATTCAAATGAAAACCTTCCGGTAGAATCAAAGACCTGCACCCTATGGTTTGAAGAGTCGGCCACAACTATACTATTATTTTGACCAACAGTTACTCCACGAGGCCATGTAAAACAACCAGGTTCTGTTCCGCGACTACCAATTTTCATCATGGGTCTACTTTTTTGCAAGTACATTTGACGCGGATATGTCAGACCATAAGCTGAGTTCTTTAAAGAAGACATTAAAGATGTCCCTTCATCTCGACTGCTACGGCGGGCAGTTAATGATGCTGTGGACGGCTCCTCATCGGAACTGGAGATACTTCTGCCAAACAATACGTGAGAGCTTTTGCTTTTCAATATAGAAGAGGCCGTTCTGTTTGTGGGCTCAGATTTTTGACTCAAAGTTTTAGTGCCATATTTGTTCATTAAATATTGTGCCACAGATTGGTCTAAGAATCACCCAAAGGATGCCACAAATTAGGCTCAAAATTATCCATCAAAATGTTATTATATACTTGTTTCATCTTCAGGAGGAGGACTTCCCGGATCTCTTGTTCGGTACGTATATCCAGAAGATCGAGAGGTACGCCTCGCGGGTAGAGCTGATTCACCGAATTTACTTTTATAGGATGAAGTTGGAGAAAGAGGACTAACATTTTCTTCGTCGCTGTCATCAAAACCTATAATTTGATAATCAATTGATTGTAAAATATTTAAATACTTCGTTCATTCGATTATATAATGTAATGAATTGTATGGCTTTCAAACTAAATTCAAAGACAATTTGAGTTCTAATTGTCTACAAAATCGGTTCAGATATTTGGAAAATAGTCTCAAAGATTAGAAGCAATGCATTAGACTCTAATGATTAGAGTATTAAAAGTCAAATCAATGCCAAAAATACCAAAAATTTTGGAAAACCTCCAAATAATTCTACATTAGAGACAAATCTTAAGCTATTAGTGACTCAAAGAACCAATTAATCGATTAATTCATTTAATTTTCAAAATATAAAACTATTAATAAAGTTATTTAAATCCAATTCAGAGACTGTTCTCCAATTAATTAAACCAATTTCGGTAATTTAGATATACCAGCGAATGTGTGAGAGCTTTTGCTCTTGGCCAAACGGCTACGATATGCAGAGCTACTAGCAGTCGTACCATATTTGTCAGGTCTGCGACTATATGTCGATCGGGAATCGTCGGCAGTGGTGTCGTCCTTGTTGGCCAACGCACTGCTAGTTCTACTTCGGGCCAAAAACCTACTATAGGTGGAAGTTGGGAGCGGGTCATCATTGTCTTCTTCGAGCGTAGCCGCTCGGCTTAGGTTGCGTCTTGACTGATATGAAGGGGTCGTTACTTCTTCCTTAGAGGCGTCGGAGGCACGCCGTCCTCTATAGAGGGATGGGTTATTTGAGTCATCTGTTAGTGTGGTTTGACGGGAAAATCGACTAGAACTAGGTGAGTCTGTTTTAGAGATGGCATTGAGGTTGTCTTGTCGGGCCTGTGCACTACGAGTCAATAAATTGCTTACAGAGGCTGGCAATTGACTATTTCTTTCAGACCTCTCAGGTTGTCTTTCATGGGAACTACTGGTCATCCGACCACTACTAGCACTAACTGTATTGGAAGGCTTGATAGGCAATGAAGTGGACTCCTCCTCCTCTTCCTCTTCTTCGGAGTCAGTTTCGGATTCGGCGGTCGACTCATTGCTAGCATTGGTATCACTGGTCTCACTGTCAATGTCTGTGGAAAGGGTTCGCACATTTTGTTTGTCTGATCCAATTGTATGTCTATTAGTATTACTATCATTAATATCTTGATTATGATTGCTATGATGTCTGTCCGCCGACCTGTCTATCGATGGGTTCTTCCCCAGCGGCGAACGTACAGACCTATAGAGGAGGACAGTAATGAAAACAATGAAACCGAGAGAATAGCAAAGGTAATCAAAAACAGTTAGTCCCCAATCGATAGAATTCGTAATGATTTGTCTCTCATTACTTGAATCTGGAAAACCAAGAGATGACAGCGTTTGTCGGTATGACGTCTGCTGTGGTTCTGACGACAGTATGGCTGCAGAGGTCGGACTTCGATAGTGCGACACAGCTCTGGTTATTGGCATATGAGTCGATGCAACTGTACTTGGATTAGCTCGCGCTTGTCTATAGGGGTTATAGTTAGGCCGCTCCTGACCTCTAAAGTCTTCAAGACTCACCCGCCGCACCTGACTCTCGGGTGAACCCGAATCGATACTAATATTAGCTGACGTTCGACTACTCAGTGAAGTGTTGGCGGGAAATACCGAAAAATGATTAGTCGAAGCGTCAGAAGCTTTTGGAATAATATGCGTTAAGTTGTCAGTCAGTGCCGGACTTCTGGAATAAGCGGATGTATAACCCGCGTAACCGGTGTTATTCTGTTTATCAAAACGTACATCACTTGAAGGTCTCGTAAAATTGGGTGTTTTCGCACTAAGTCTTGAGCTAAACATATCACTCGCTTGAGTTCTTGTCTCAGACTGTGGTTCCGACACTGAGTTAATGGACGGCAACGGATTCGAAACGGTACTACTAATGGGTTTCGTCACAATTTTGTATTTGATTGTAGGCGGAGGCTGAGGAGTGGCAGGACTGGCAGGAGAGTCTTGAATCTCTTTAGAGTCTTTGGAGTCTTGTTTGCCAACTATATTATCACTACTAATGGGGGGAGTAGTGACAGCACTGGTGGGTACTGAGGACGCACTTGTCGCAGATATGATGGGAGAAGTAGTCGGAGCGGAAAATACTGTAGTTGTGGTCACAGCAGTAGCAGACGTATCAGTACTAGCAATGGGAGGACTGGTGTCAGCCAAAGAACTATTTTTATTGCCCACTATCTCAGACCCGTTGGATACTTGCCTTTGACCAGAATTGGAGTTCTGTCGGGCGACCACAGAAACGCGCGAACTATCACTTTCTTCACCCGTTCGTCTTCTACTGTAACGACTGATTGATGAGCTGTTATCAGAGTCTTCTCCTAACTGTGAGTCCTCCACATCTGATCCTCGTCTCGAAGAGTCAGAGCTGTATCGGTTGACTGAATCTTCTTTTTGTAATTGAGTTACTCTTCGGTTTATTATTCTGCTAGGTGATTCAGGCACTGCTGATGGTATGGGCGGAACAGTAGTTTTTGGTGATTGTGGAGCAACTGGTGCTGGTACCGGAGTAGCAGAAGATGCTGCCGCCAATTGGTTAGCTTTCTTCTGTTTCTCGATTTCGTCCTCACTTACTTGTCTAGAGGGTGCTCTGCGTGGAGTTTGAGATATTGGTGTACTTACAGGCGGTGGCTGTGGTTGAGGTGGGGGTGCGTTTTGTGCTTCTTGTTCTTTGAGCTTTTGTCGGACTTCATTTTGATGGAGTCTTTCCATAACATGAGGAGAATCAATAAGTTTTATGACTCCACTCAACGGCCCTCTCGTAACCTCTTCCGTTTCAAAAACTTTAGGTCTGGGCTGAGCAGCGGGTTCTTCGAATCGGACACTTCGATGACTACTACTAAAATCAGAATCATGCGAGTCTTCAAAACTACCCAAATCCTGATTATTCCGTTCTCTCATAAATCGTGACCTAAAATGAGTGGTCGGAGTTGTGGTATCGTCATTATCAGAGGGTCGGGGCCATCCCCTGGTCAATGCAGATGAGCTATCGTAACGGCTTTTGGGTTCTCTATCTTCGGTTCGTTCGAAGTTGTATCGACCATATCGTTGTCGAGTCGGCGAAGTATTTCTTTCGTATCTATTGTCGCGTTCGGTGTCACTGTGGGTGAGAGCTGTGAGCCTACTCTGACTTCCAGTCACATCCAGATATCGGGAGTCTCCCTGTTGTCTCTTCTGAAACTGTGCGGCCAATCGATGATCACTTTGACTTCTCAATAGATTTGTTTGGTTGGGAACTGACAATGAGCTCAAATTCGTGGAGCTTTCAGAAGGCGATAACATGAGGTTAGGGGTTGTAATCTTCAGTTCCCCGAAGTCGATAACAGATCTCCTCAAAACATCAAAATCTGTTTTGTAAAGAAATTTGATTTTTCGGGCGAAATCACTTGTGTCGGGGTCTAAATTGCGCAGAAACTCAAGTGTTTTGATAAATATTTCCTTATATTCGACGAGTTCTGCATCTGTCCACTCTTCGTTTTCAGTGATATGGTTCTCGACGAGTTCACAATTGCTGTTAATATTAACCAATTCTTGGTCCAAATCTTCTTTCATTTTCTCTACATTTTTGGCCTCAGTCTGAGTGTATTCCTCCAATTCGTGCAGAAGTTTCGACTCCTTATCCTTCAGGTCTTTGATTAGTCTGCGAACCGATTCAGTGATCTCTTCTTTAATCGATCGGCAATTTTGTTGTAATTTTTCGCTATTCCTTCCGGTGTTTTGCGAGTGTTCAGTCAGTTTAGTCAAACCTCGTCTGACCTGAGTGTTGATACGAGTAATTTCTCTTCTGAGGATATCAAGGTGAGCTTCTTTGCATTCTTCGCAGACCTTTTTATCACAGTGGGCACACTTCTCACAAAACGCTTTTTCTGAACACACACCGCATCTGTCCATTTGTGAGGGCAAGGGTTCGGGTTCTTCGCCAGTGATACCTCTGTGAAGGTCCAAAAATCGTGCCAGAGTCACATTATTTGGAAAAGTTTGGACCCCATTATAGGGGATCCGATGCTCTGCCCTACATTCAGGGCATTTGATTTGTCTCCGGGCATAGTCAACAAGCCCTTCTAGACATGGTTCACCACAAAATGTGTGCTGACACGGAAGAAGTTTAGGATTTCTGAATCTGTCCAAACAGACACAACAAGTGAGCAACTGTTCCAATTGACTCCAGGCGGAAGTCATTTTCGGATTCGATTATCACTTGATTTCGATATCACAACAAAATTCAATTATTTTCAAAAACTATTTATTCGAAGAATTTATTAAAAGTTTGCTTTGAGTTAAGAGACAATAAAATACGAATAATTAGAGCAACGAAATTGGGTTTCGACTAATTTTATCACAGAATAAGACGACATCTTGTCTTCAGATAACTGTTCTGTTCGTTTGAGAAAATACTTTGAGTTTGAGTTTCGCTATTTTGTTATGAAAAGTAGTGAAAGAGTGAAATACTTTTGAACAAAAAATAGATGAAATCACTGTATGTACTGCTTCTGCTCTGAACACAGATACCCCTTATATGGCAGCACAAACTAAATTTGTTTTTCGACATTTGCCAAGACTAGGGTTCCGATAGCACAAGAGGGCTGAGCAACAGTAGAGTTGGAGCTGAAAAATAACTCACAATTGATGTCTTTTTTATGAAACTCAACAAAAAGCCTTATGAATAGAAAACTCAAACTTTTATTTTTTGGTTTAGTTTCGGATTTTTTGGGAAAATTTCAATAATTTTGTTAAGTTTTTATCAATAGATGAGTTGTTTGGGATGTGAGCAGAATCAGCGCAACACTACTATAATATTGTATGGAAACGGTTCCAACTCTTAAAATAAATTCTTGAGTTGAATTCATCAAAAATAAGTAGTGATTGCAAGTGCCGTATGACATGTCAATGTCATACCCGTCCTCTCCTCGTACGACAACAGCCATCGTTTTCACTCAAAATTAAATCCAATCCTAATCGACAACAAAAACATGCAACAAATGTAGAGCTCTAGGAGTAAAACTCCGGTTAAAAATAGTGTCCATTCATTGCATTACTTAATGTCAACCAAAACAGTGACGCAATGAATGCCATTTCGAAACATCTTTTGCTATTTCGGTCAATAGATGTGGCAATAGATCGGATGGGCAAGGTACATTAGATTTAAATGATAACTTAAAAGTCGTTGACTATCAGATTATTTTGAGAGATAGTAACAAATATATTTAAACTTTAATTAAATCAAATGACTAAGATCGTTATCAATATTATATACTCAAGAATCAATTATTTGTGATCTAGTCAAAAATAAGTTGTATAAATAATCAATTATTTCGAATGATTATTAATCATTTATAATTTTGAAACTTGTCAAATAAAAGTTAGATGAAGTAGTTTTGAGAGAAATCCAAAACGAAATCTGATCAATGTCAATAAACAATACAAGTATTTAGATTGAAATCAACCTTGTCAATCACTTCAACCCGAAAATATATCTAAATATATTATTTGAGAAGAGATCGTATGATTGGATAAATTCCACCTTGATATCTTCACTGAATGAACATATTTTCTTTATATACATAGAGTTTGCCAATTGTCTATTCGTGCTAATTTCTCCCACTCACTTACCTTGCTCCTAATTCTCATAATAGTATTGGAAGATTGATGGCAGCAAACGTTCCAATCAGTTGTCTTATAAATTAGAGTTGAGTTTGAAATACCAAAAGTTATATAACTGTTAAATCGCTGTCATATTAATTAAGTAAAACTTTGTTTACTTTATTTAATAGATATTTAAAGTGCGTTAAAAGAGTATTATTTGCGATGCGTATGAAAATTACACTTAAACTTTATTTAATCCTTTTTTTATTTTTCATTAATTAAATGGTAATTTTTTGTTCACATTTAACGTTCTTTTGGATGAAAGCTGTACCGAATTAACTCATTGTTTGTCTTTATTTCGAAGTACATTCGCCCGTCTTTTGTCTGATTTGTTGAATAAAACACTTTTTTTGGATTGAATTCAAGAAATGTGTTTCAGAGCACTAAATATTGAATAAAAAAGTATTAATTAAATTAGGAATTTGTTGAGATTTTTATCCGATTTGTTTTAATGAGAATCAAAAGTAACAAAAAAATAAAGTAATTTTTGCTGAAAGTTAGCCCCAATTATAATGTAATGCCTTTTCACTAAAGGATTCCATTATTAAGTTTTTGAGGCTTTTCTTTAAAATGAATTTTAATGTTAAAAACAAATTTACGGAATAAAAAAGAACCTATCAACTGATGAATAAGATAATTATAATTGACTCTAGCATTTAAATTGCCTGATAATGCCTGATAATGTGTGGCTCCAAAAGGCTTTTTCTCTCTGAAATATGTTTGATAATTGTGTACATAATTTGCTCTATGAAAACGTAGAAAATTCGTTTTGTAATTCAATGGATATTTTTTTTATCATATCTTATGATAATTTGATAACTGATTGCAATAAAATAGAGAATAATTAAAGTCAATGTCTACGGCTTTATGATTATGGGTCAAAATGAGTCACTTCTAATCAAAGCGCTTAATATAGGAATCGGAGTAAAGGCTGAGACGCCGTCACAATTAGAGCTGAGCTTCTAATCTATTTTTTCAGATCAGATCAAATCCGAAAATTCCTTAGCTCAAATCAGATGAGATCCAATTTAATGATGAAATCAAACTTAAATTAAATAGGATAAAAGTGCATTACCATTTAAAAATACTTATAAGTTATTAAATTCGTCTTAAATTTAATTTATTTATTAAGGAATCACTAAAAAAGTTTTCAAAACAAATTTTCGGAACAATTCTTCTTAAAAATTAGTTGATTAGTAATCAATGATTATTATTGGTTCGGATCTATTTTGAATTTACTTCCAAATCAGATCCGAATTTGAGAATTTTCGGCCAAATGAGATGTGAGTCATATTTGGGCTCACCTTTAGTCAGAATAGCGTTTACTTTAGTAATAGGACTTATATTAGTTTAAATTCAATACAAGATTATGCGTCCAACTGAGACCCACTCAGGGCTCTCTTCTCAATAAGAAGGCAATGAAAGCCACTCCAAGTGTCTGTACAAACAGAGAAAACGGAATATTGAGTGCAAACTAGAAAACTGTCGAACTCTGGAACGGGACCTGAAAAATGATACCAACCTTTGGGACGATAAGAGTGTTCATAAAACTCAAAAATGAAATATTGTTTAATTAGTTGGAAAAAGTTTGAAATGTTCGTTGAATGTCGACAGATATCATTTTAAAATTTCAATTTTGATTAGTTAATTGAGCTTGATAAATACAGTTCAGTGACATTCAACTATAAATAAAGTTGCCGCTGTGCACGATTTAATGCTTACCCAGGATATTTTTATTTAACATTTTATGCTAATTGAATGGTTTTTATAGTCGAATATTTGAATGAGATTTCAATTTAAGACTCAATTAAGAATTCAATGCTTTGTTTTCATAGATTATTCGTTAATATGTTGTGAAATGCTTTCATCACTTCGTATGATATTCGCCGTCGAAAACCAGTTTTGATATTTGAGTCCTAAAACACCTGAAAAAGTTTGTAAAGCAGTGCATTAAACAAAACTTCATCGCTCTCTTCGGTAATGAACAGCTCTGTTGGGGACTAATCCACAATTAATTTACAACTATGTGTGCGATCAGACGTTTGTAAATATATGCACTTCTTTACCAAATAATATTTCATAATAAAGTAATAAACACTTCATATTTATTCATCTTGCTCACATTTGGCATCTGTCATCATTGAATTACTCCTACGAGTAATTCTGCTGGTTGTTATTGTTTTTGAGTAGTGGTAAAAAGTGGCAAGCTAATCACTTTGCTTTCCAACAAAAATAAAAACAAAGAATTGAAGTCTTCGAACAAATCTAATGAAAGACTTGTTTTTATTAAAATCTTTCAACATTTAAATGCTTTTCAATGTTTTGAATGAGAAAAATAATAAAATCATAAGATTTCTAAATATAGTTCGCTTTGACTCTGATCTCTAAGGAATAGAGGAACAGAGGAAAGGGCTGATTATTTCAAAGATTTTTTCCAAAACTCATGATTACAAATAAAAATTTGAGCGAACTTTTAGTTTAAATAGTATTGGATTTCATTATAACGACATATAACGAGTGATTCTATAATTAACTCCTATTCTGAGCGTCAGTCGAGTCTATAGTTTATTTAAGATTAAATTAGGACTGAAGTCCGGATCGTCTCAATTAACAGCACTGGTATTGAATTTCATTGAATTGCGCCATAATTTTGGCCCAAATAGTCGTCAAATGTATGAATAATTCATTGAAAATAATATCATTTTTCATAACTATTTAATAGAGATTTTTATTTTTATTGCAGTTTAGAAAAAATTTTCATTTTGTCAATAAAAATGAATAAATAATAAAATCACTGAAAATTTGTGCAAAATATACAAAAAGCAAATAAAATACAATAAATTTCTCTTAAAAATTAAATTACAATTGAGATAAAAGTGTAGACAATAATAAAAATCATTTCTTTTCAGTCATTAAAAACAACATATTATTGAAAAATTTGATTCGATATTTGGTTCATTAATTTCGATAAAAAGTGATTTCAAGTGATGCGGTGCTGGTCTTGACTTTGAATTTCGAAGAACCAAGACTGTTTTAATCGAAATACTTATCAATGAGTGAATGGTTGAGTCGTCTCAAGTGGACAACCAATGAGTTGTGACTCCAATTATATATACTTTATATCACTTTCCACTTAATAATGAACTATAGAGCGAACTATTCAACGGTTTGGCGAACAGACTGTCCTTATCTGTGGTCTGCTGTTCAGCAGTGGTTAGATTAGAGTCCTTATACGACAAATTGATTATATTATATAAATTGTTTCCATTATTATTATTAGTGAGTGTCTGACGAGTGTTACTCATATCACATCCCTTTTCCAAATCATTGATTTTGGCATTTGTCTCATTCTTGTCTGGTTTGAGACCATTGCCAGCACTGGACTCACGATTGGAATGGTTATGATGTCTGTGCTGATGGTGTTGTTTGGCGTCAAGCCCTCCACTGTTTAGCAGTAAATGAGTTTTGAATTGTCTTTGTTTACGGATTTCACTGATCTGTCGCTGCCTTTTGGTGTCCTGACGTAAAACTTTTGTCGCCATAAATATGAGAATCACCAGAACAATACTGCCGGCGATCGGCACAGTTATGACAGTCACTTGAAACCATACAGAGTTGGGTAAACTGTTGCCAGACGAAGGAGTTAAGGCACCCACTATTTGTGCCACAGCACAGCACAAAAGCAATACAAAACATAAGCAACAGATTAGAACCGACTAAATATTTGAGCCAAAAATAAATCAATTGAACCAAAATTTTAATTAATTTATAGAAAAGTGTGCGATAATAGGATTAATGTTTATATCGGGAGTAAAACATGTCTTTATCTCAACTGATTATCAAAGAAAAGAGCAGTCCTTTTGTGGACACAATTTATTATATTTGTTATTACAATAAGCTTAAAGTCAACCAAAAAATCTCATTTCGTTATCAGAGAAAGTTTGCCATAAATTATAAGTCTATGGATTACGGAATTCATAAGATTTTAGTCATACCTGATTGCGATTCATTGGTTTTGGGCTCTGCTCTCGCCTTAATTAAGTCGACATTTTTTACATAATTGCACATATCTTCGGAACAGCATATAATCGATTGATTTTGATTATGATGTCGATGGTTATGGTGGCTGTGATGCGGTAGAGGCTGGTGCAGGTTCTTGGCACACATGTCTCTCATCTGTTGAGGAAGTAATTCAATACATCCATGTCGTGATATATCACTTCTTCCATCGGCGTTCACATATCCTGAATGCTCTAAAAAACATGCGGCCGAAGCACCAGTAGATTTGCACATATATCCAGTTCGAACGCACTGCGGCTGATTGCAATGGCACCGGATATCACCTGAAATATTAATAACATTTCTTAAGTATCAGAATAAGTGCTGAGCGTTGAGATGCCGATAAAAAACACTAATTTTGAATAAAATGACTAAAATTTTATTTATTACTCATTAAAAAAATACTCGTTATCTCCAAAAGGAATATCAAATAAAAATAAATATGTTTTCGGTAGTTATCATAATGATAGTCCAGAATCTCTCTCTCTCTCTCTCTCTCTCTCTCTCTCTCTCTCTCTCTCTCTCTCTCTCTCTCTCCAATCAGTAGCATTACTTATCAATGGAGAAACAAAAGTAAAAATTTTTGGATTTTGTTGGTAACACAATTCTCTTCTCAATTGTCTGATATGAGGTCTTTAGCGAAGAAATTAATGGAAACGAAGAGATAATGGCATTGGATTTTGAGTGGCTTTTCATCTTTATCTTATAATATCTTATAATAACTAAATATTGTAAACACTGTTTATTTTGTATTATAAATCACAGGCAATGTATTGCATGGTATTAATAAAAATAAATTAGATTTCATCGAACCCTAAATGAGGACATGTATTGTAGAAACAAGTGCTCTGATGTTCACTAAAATTAGTAATCATTACATCAGGGATGACCAAGGGGGAGGGGTTGTTCGCTGACCCCATAAAGTCGAAAAATTAGGCAAGCCCCCCCCCCCTAGAATTTTTCGAAAATTTAACATTACAGGAATACCCCCTTCGCCACCGAGGCGGCTCGTATTTTGGAAAAAAGCTCAAAGGGGGGACTTTGTGTTTCTGCCGAGCGAAGGGAGGCGGCTTGTATTTTCATTTTTTTGCGGCAAATTAAAAAAACCCACCCTAGACCCCCTAGAAAAATTTTGAAAAACCCCTACCCTAGACCCACTCGAGTTGAAAAGCTTGGCCATCTCTGCATTACATCAATCAAAAGACCAGAAAAGATTGTATGAGAGAGAAATGGTTTTAAATTATTTGTTAAGAAAAACACATGAGTTTACTGACAAATATTTATAATTAAAAGTCAAATAACTTATATGTGAGGCTCATTAAAAATATTCCTGCTAAAACTTCAAACAACTCTTTTTTCTTCGAAACAAATTTTAATGAAAGCATTTTATTGAAGAGCTGTGCATTTGAATTGTAAATAATGATAGAGTTGTGCCAAATGTGTTGGCAACCAATATATCACAAACAAATATCTGTATTTTTTCCCACTCAAGACGTGACAACTTTTATAATCAAATTCACCATAAGTTTAATTGACATCAATTAAGTTGAAATACATTTGTCCTTTCGACAAATGCTTTTAGAATGTTCTGGCTATTATGAAATTCTTGTTATTTTTTCCCTCGAAAATTATGTGTAAAATTTTGCTGATCGAAAAATAATTATAGATTTTTGTGGAGAAATAAATGTAAAGACATTTTTCTGTAGGCTTTTAATTATTATCACTGCAAAGGAGTAGTCAATGAAAGCGCCGGCATTTGAAGAGATTCTCTGACAGACGACCAAATGATACAAAGAAAACCAATAACTAATCCATTGGTTAAATATTGATATACAAAATATACTCTTAAATAGTTTGAAATGCAGTAAAAAGAGTGGTAAAGAATGGTTGAGGAAAAGGAGAGGACTCGCCTCAGAGAGAGAGAGAGGAGAGGGAGAGAAGTAAAAGTGTACTAAAAGATAGTAAAAATCTTAGTGAATGTAGTGATGGGTCATTAGTTTAGTCTTTGAAAAACGAGTTCTACGGTTGTGTTGCCTATTCTGCGGGCCCTAAGAGTAGAGGCGACCGAACCCTCGAATTCAGTCATTATTTGTTTAAAATAATTTTGTTTCGTTTGTGAGCAGAAATATTTGCGTTTCG
>JAQGCS010001489.1:0-13612 GCA_034702105.1 Fuscozetes fuscipes | reverse complement strand
AGCTTGCCAAAATATTAATAGACATGCAACTTTCAAGTTGCTATCGAATTGACACTTTAAGTACTTTAATAGTTAGTCATATACTAATACATAAATTTTTATAATCATTTGAATTAATTGTGGTATTGAGTGATAAAACATTTCACTGAATCAAAACAAACACATTATCCAAAAATACAAATCTAATGATAAATGATTGTTTGTCTGGCACATTTTTTATTAGACTTATGAAATGTACAAAAAATACTCGAGGATATAGATAAGAGGTGATCACTGATCCCGGATCATGAGATAATTTTCTATTTGCGTTTACCTTACTAAACTTATAGATTTCAATAATGCAAACCATTATTTTCAAGCTATTTCAAAAGATCGCAACAGTGGCGAAAATGTAATGGTCAGGTTCACACTGACGGGTATATTTTTACAGGAAAATGGTCAAAAATTTACTGCCTCGCTCGCTTGACGAAAAATGCAAAGGTCTAGTATGGTATAAATTTGCAGGCGCTTAGCGCCGGCAGGGGTCTAGCCGAGCTCAAAACTTATGGGGTATTTGGGCTATACCTCCCCTTTGGCAATCACTGGTAGGCAACCAGTGCAGTTCATTCAATAAGTTAAGCCGAGTCCAGCTTGGTTAAAACATGCATGGTGGTAACTGATAATTGGAGTTATTTTTCGTAAGAAACAATTTGCCAAGAATTAGTTCAATACCACCAAGACAAATTAAATATTTCTGATATAAATGAATAAAATGCAATAATTTTCACATTGTTGAAAATTTTTTTCGGCAATGTCATTTGTCTTGTGGCTAAAAATTTATGATAACATAAAAATATTAGAAATACATAAATTTGCCATTTTTAAAACTCCTTCAATTTTGTTCTTAAATGATGCAATTTATTTTATAAGGTTAATTTAACAAGACTATGTTTTAAAATTTAAGAATATGAGTTTTGTTGATAACTTTAGACAAATTGGCCTTTTCTTTTTGTTATATTTAGTGGTCATTTTCCACCTTTATAATTCCTTCAGAGATTCTAACAAATATTTATTATATTTCTTAATGTGCATGTTTATCTACAAATAACTTTCAAGAAATATTCAAGTAATAGATTAGATTATTTTTACGAAAACAAGAAGAAACGTGATTTAAATCAAGTAGTTTTCAAAGAGAATTTTCTTTCCAAAGAATAGAACATCCACCTGTAAGATTACCGAATTTTTTCGCCATGACACTTTTAAGGTTTTAATTTATTCTTTAAATTAATGATTTTAACGAAAAATTGATAAAACACTTTAAAATTTGAAAAAATCAAATCATTATGATCTACTTATTAATGATGATCCTAACAATTTGTGCTACGTGCTCAACTAAATTAACGGTTAATCAACACTAAGATATCTTCTTTGATTGGATAGCAATACGAACATAATACATGTACATGTACTTATTTGATATAATGATGACTGTCTTCAAGCACTTATGATCAAAGAGGTGATATAGTCTGAATATACATTGAGATAAACTCAGCACAGTGAAGCAACCGGGCAATTTTTTAATTGGTCCTCTGAATAATTTTTACTATATTTACAGAATATATAGTATCAGGGATGCCCAAGTTTTTCGGCTCTAGGGGGGTGGGGTATAGAGGAAAGTTTTTGAAATTTTTTCTAGGAGGGGCCTAGGGGGTAATTTTTTGAATTTTTGATTTTTGAATTTTTGAATTTTTCAAAAAACCGAAAAATATTCCATCTCGTTTCGCTCGGTCAAAAAACCCGGCGGGGCCAAGGTAAAAAATTTTCCCGCCTCGCTTCGCTCGGCGGAAAACACAAAGAGATGTAGGGTCAAAATGCGAGCTCGGCGGCGAGGGGTATACGTGTAATGTTAAATTTTTCAAAATTCTAAGGAGGCGGTAAAGCCAAAATTTTTGACTCTTGGGGGTAAGACCCACACCCCTCCCTCGGGCATCCCTGATGTAGCATTAAGTTTTGTAGATAACCCTTGCCGAGAGAGAGAGAGAGAGAGAGAGAGAGAGAGAGAAGGGATGGAGACTAAGGCTTCAAAGAAATCATTAATGTCACAAATGTAATATTATAATATTAGTATTAATTTGATCAAGAGTTTGTTTAATTATAAACAGGCTAAAAATGCCCTCGCCCTTAACTCCCTAAATTGAAGGAACTTGGCTATTACTGGATCTCATAGGTGTAAAAGTTTGATTAGTTAAAATATGTGACATATTTTTATAAAGGCTAGATTTAATTAAGTGCTTGAGTAATAAGTTAGTTCTATTTATTATTTATTTGAACATTATCATTTAATATACCTTTATATAAATTGATAAGAAAAGTGACGCTTTATTTGATCTCAAACAAAGGATTATTTATACAATATTTCGCCATATTATGCAATCATACCTCACACTTGTTTAGCAGCGTGAAGTTACTAGCTCAAAAGATTTGATACATTTTTAAAATTAATTGTTCGCAATTCATGTGGCTGATTACATTATTTGGGATAAATAAAGTCCTAGATGAAAGAAAAAAATTAAAAATTGGAATTTTTATTTATGTCAACAGCCATGTCTTGCGAAACATTATCCCTCGCTGAGAATTCTCTGAATTGGAGTGACTGGGATTTGATCGATGAAATCATTCAAAGTCCTACCACCACTAAGTATATGTCAGAAGAGGACAAAGAACAAATTCTTCGAGTGAAAGAGGGGCTCATAAATATGGTGAAAAAGTTTTCGGAGCTAATGACTGAGTCAATTGTTAAATCAGACAATTTGTTAAATATTGGTGAGTTTGAATTCTATATAGGAATTTTTTAAATGTATTTTCATAAACAAATTCAAATTTTGTGTGTGAGTAGCGTTGTCAAACCCCAAGGAATCACCTTGATTCTCAAAGAATTGGGGTCTCTCTCAAGTCTCAAAGTACCTAACCTAACCTTGACCTTGAAAAAACCGGGATTTTTTTACAAGTTCTTCTTAAAAATTGTGTAATTTCTAACTAACTCATCTAACTCAATAATTTTCCAAAATACAATTGAACAATTTATTATATTAAAATTATGAATGATTAGAAACAAGATCTTTATCGCAAAGTGAGTTTCAATAAAGAAATATTCAACAAATAAACGAAAAAATTTAGCTTTCTTCTATCTAAAATGTTTTTCTCAAGGAAACTCAATGTATTTTTTTTTACTATTTTCTGGTGTTTATCAAGGATTGCCTATTTTCCATTTGGCAACACTATGTATGAGTGTGCGAGTGCATTTTATATCATCAAATATTATGAATTATTTTTATTAAATGCAAAATTGAATAATAATAATTTGCAAGTACCTGTTTTGATTACTCATCTATTTGATTTATCTCAAAGAATAATATTTTTATAATTATTCCCATTGTTTTAAAATTTTTAGAAAATATTTTCTCAATTGAAATCGTGTTAGGTTATTCAAAAAGTTTTATAATTTAAAAAGATAATTTCTTTTTAACCGTGCAAGATATAGGAATTTTGTAAAAATCTATCCATTTGAGGCATACTAATAAACAAACAAGCTTTGGATCAAATTAATAGGCACTACGTCTATGAGTAAAAATTATTTGCTTCTCTTGACTCACCCAAAGAATGTGCCCAAATCATCGCAAAAATTTGGGCACTTCCTTGTTTAATATCAATATTCTCTTTCAGTTAGATCAATAAACGCTAAAATCTAGAACAGATTCAAATCCTATTCTCCTTAAAAATTTAATTAAAAAAGGTTACAACAATGAATTTTACAATTTTTGAATTTTTTGAAGGCTTGCAGGGGGCAGGTGGTTGGGTGGTAACTTGCACAAAACTATACGGTACATTCTTTTGATATAGTGAAAAATTTGCCTGGACCATCTTGTTTTATTAATAGTGACAGTATACGAGTTGATAATTGCACTAGAGAAGGTATTACTTGAAGGTTGACCTGATTTGATGAGTGGAGATGAAAGTAGTTTTTGTTTTTCAACTTGCTAAACCTTTAAGAGCGTGGCCATCCCTGAAATAAATCTTATGAGACCAACGCTGTGAAAATCATGAGTTTTGATAAGAATGAACACCAAAATGTCATTTTCTTATTATTCGTGTAATAACTTTTTCTTTGGGCAAAATTATAAATAAAATGTTTTTCACCAGAAAAATGCTATTTTGTCCTATTTTCCGACCGAATTTTGCCCATTTACAAAAATTTAGCATAACAATTTTTAACTAGTAAATATTTTATATGATGGGTTAGAAATTAATTTTACAAGAAAAGCCTTTGACCTTGATTGAGAATAAATTCTTAGAATATAGCTTGTCTTTGTAAATGAACCATATCTCAAGAGCCATTCTTGCATCTTCCCCTCTCCTTATCTTATTTTCTTAAGCATCCTATCTCCCATCAAGGCATATTTATTTGCAAACCATATAATATCTTCTATATAATAATAATGTAAAGGGATGGCCTGGGCACAGAACCAGATAATTTTATAATACGAAACACAATTTTCATAAATTTATTTATTATTTAATAGGTGTTAACCAAATTCTCAAGGATAATAGTAGTTCAATGTCACCAATTTTTCAAGACTCAAGCTCACAATTGCCAGGTATTAAATATAGCACAAGAAGTGCCAATGTAACTCTTGTAATGGAGTCAAATAATTGCACATCCACAATCGCCAATTCTTCACAAGTATTGGGCAGTAGCTCCTTGATCAAAGGAGACACTTCAGCATTACCTGGCTTTCAAAGCTTCAAAAACCCGTTATCTTTTTCTGGAGGAGCATGTCTGACCACAAACTTGGATACCAATACTATCCCAAACATTGATATGCAATCAGTAAAAAATTTTCAAGAGTCTATTATTTTGTCTAATCTTTTGGCTCATAACAAATATTTGACCACTCCCCAAAATAAAATGTCTATCACTGGGCAAAATTATGAAAAGAGAGTATTAGAGTTCCGGAATAAAATTGGCCCAAATCCCCTGGGTCGGCCACGTAAACGTAAAAAAGGTCGACCAACACGCCTCGATGAGTTGGAAAAAGAATTGACTGCACAAGAATTTAAACATTATCATTTGAATCACTTCTCCCGTTCTCTATTTAGTGGAATTCAACATTTAAGACGAGGTCTTCGAGAAATGGGATATGCTGATAGTACGCTTGATAAAATGCTAATACAATATGGCATACGATAAACTAACGAAGAGTATCTTATATATTTATCGTTTTTCAATTACATATTACATGTCCAATTAATCGCTGCACTGTGTTTAAACTTGCCGTGCGCGAGACCTGTTATAATTTTATTATTCATAATGGGATATTTTATAGCCTGCTCATTTGTTATTTAGTTGGTATATAGTAAGGCATAATGGTCCTCTAGGTAATAGAGGGATATTTAAATAAAAAGGGGTCTCTTAAAAAATGTTGTGCTAACGCATATAAAATATTTTTGAAAATTTCCAAAAATAGCCCAAATTTCGAATATTATGAGCTGAAAATATGGTCTGGTTGTCCATAGTTGAACCAAATTTGGAAGTTTTGGCTAAATATCAATTGAATGAATTGAGAGGTATGTTAACTGCGTAAACGCTTTTAAAATTTGCAACACCATCAGAGTTTGGCCCTTTATAGTCCGTGCACAAACATTTTTTGAGGTACTTACAAATATTTTGTCCTCACTCTCTCACCAGGTGATTTATGCATAGTTCATATTTAACATTTTAATTACAAATAAATATGCTATGAAATATCCCAAAATTGGTTTCAGTAAAATGATAGGTCTTGCTCAGTGTCCACGTAAAGTTAGTGCACCGATTAATTGGACAAGTAATAATCGATAATTTATATGCCAAGATTTTTAAATTAGTTTTATTACCTTTTACTGAATTGGGTTCAATTAGAAATATGTTAATATTAATACCTGGTCGTATGGATAAGGTTCTTAATAACCCTTTTGAAAATTGAATAAGATGAAATACATCAAGACTATTTTCTGTAAAATATTTGATTCTATGGTTGCTATAGCATTTCCATAGTGGGCATTTACAAACATGAACGACCGTTTCCCTCTCTCACTCTTCTTAAAGCAAAACATAAACGCCCAAGTTTGCTAAACAATGACGGGAACTTGCAATGATGTTCGGACATATGGACAAGTATCAACAAATTGCCAAGTTCACATATCATATAAGTTTTTATTACTTTATTTAAGTACTCTTTGAAAATGTAGCCTATCAAAGTTTTTTGGCAAGTGTAATTGTTCAATATATTTTTTAATGTAACTTAAAAGAATAATTTATAATGATTCAGATAAAAAAAATAATTTATATTGTTGCTTTTTGTGACAATTGTGACATCATTGAATTAATCACA
This sequence comes from Fuscozetes fuscipes, assembly GCA_034702105.1. NCBI lineage: Eukaryota > Metazoa > Arthropoda > Arachnida > Sarcoptiformes > Ceratozetidae > Fuscozetes > Fuscozetes fuscipes. The sequence continues at coordinate 7,205 of JAQGCS010001489.1, read as the reverse complement.
TAGATCATTAAAAACGTGAGAATTAATTGTTATATTAATTGATAAAACATTTCACTGAATCAAAACAAACAACACTTTCTTAACAGACGACACACGGATCTAAGTTATAAATAAGTGTGCTTGGGACAAATTTTTATAAACCATAATGAAAGGCAAAGGAGATTAATTCATCTATGACTTCATTATAAATAAGAGATATGCGACCATATAGATAAGAGACGATCCCTTATCCCAGAACATGAAGTAGTTTTCTACTTGAATTAATTTTAAAAAGCCTCTAGGTTTCAATGATGGAAACTTACGATGACTTATCATAATTTGAAAAGAGCATGGGAATTGTGTAGCCACTTCACTCGATTCTATAAGCAGCGTAGAGCCTGGTTACCACATTAAAGGGAGTTCACTTGCTTATTAGAGTCATCTCAATTTTCCAATGTCGAAACCATCCAAGAATCTGTTAAAGTCTACAAAGACAAAGAAATTAAATGCTTCTGACGCAAATAAATTGTATTTTATTTAGCCAGAGATGCCCAAGTTCAACGTTTATCTCTAATATCTAGGAAAAGTTATTTCAAAAGTTGTTAAAAACCACTTTTTAATACAAATAAACATAATTGATGCTTTTTAAGCGAAAAAAGACACAAAGTAAAAGCACACAAAAGATGGACCAAGATAAAAATATTTGTTGCTATGCTTCCCTTGGCCGTGAGGGGGGTGGAAGTTCCTTTATTTTTAAATTATTAAAAATGCTTGGAAAGGGGGTTAGCCAACATTTTCGCCTCTTAAGAATAAAAGGTGTACCCTTTGGGCATCCCTCAATTTAATATATGAGTAAGAGTATTATTAGATTGATCAAATTGAATGAAATATTCTAGATTATTTCATTAATATTAGCAATAATAAGAAGAGACTATCCTTAAAAGAAAAACGTCTGTTACAATTTATTACAGGGATGCCCACAAGGTGGTAACTTTTTACCCCTTCTATAGAGTCGAAATTTTTGGGTTTACTCATCATACCTAGAGTTTTTAAAAGTTTAACATTATAAGTATTTCTCTTTGCTGTAACAACTTTATACATTACGCCCTTAGTGTTTTTTGCAGAGCAAAACAAGGCGGCAAATTTGACAACACCCTAGATCCCCTTTCCTAGAGGCGATTTGGGTGGGCATCCCTGAATTTATTACATCTTCTTTAGAAATATAACTCTTATCTATTCCGTCAACTGTTGCAATCATTATAAAAATTAGCTCAAAGGACATACATGTGTTCGAAAATTAAGTGTTCAAAATACAGATTAAAGGTTCTTTACTTGTAAATCTGTAAAATATTTATTCGTAGTAATTAGGTGGTAGGTACAAGGAAATGAATAAAAATTTGAAATATCGGTAACAATCAAATTACCTAACTGTTCATAATATACCTATAGGTATATACTTATAAAATATAAACTTGACAAATCTATCTGAACCTTGTCAACTCTATCATAATCTATTCTAAAATTTTCTCACCCTAACTGATCCATTTATTGAACGCAAAACTTAAACATTTCGTATAAATAATTTGCGAACATATGAACTGCGAACATTTGATTTTCGAACGCATGAATGTATACGCAAAGTAGAAAGTGTAAAAACTTGTGGTTTCTAGTCAACATTCTTATAGTCATGTCTTCGGGTAAACTACCCCTCAGCGACTTGGATTTGATTGAAGAAATTATTCAAAATCCTCCAGCAACACAGGATCAGATAGAAAAAGAGATGGAACAAATTCGCTTATTGGAAGAAGAGCCCATAAACGAACAGGTTGTAAATAGATTTTCGAATCTAATGACTGATCCACATACTTCTACTGGACCTTTTGTTAATGAACTGATAGATAAAGGTCAAGGTGAGTATACATTTAATTTTTTCAATTTTGGTAATTTTTAGAGAATATAACTTAAGAATTTCAAAAAATTGATGTGCTTGTGTATTTTATCTTTTCTATTATCTTGAATTTTTTTAAACTGAATATACACTGAATAATGTTAACACTTGATACATTTATTTAATGGTAATTTTGGGAACAATTTTTTAACAAATACAGTCAAACCACTCTATAATTCTCAGCTTGATTAAGATAAATTGATAGATTATAACAAGATTAATTTACATTTGTTTCAATGATAATGACCTAGATTATATACAATGAAACAACATTCCATCTAATTACTATTTAATAGGGCCTCACCTAATACAAATCGATAATATTAGTTCAACTCTAAGTTCGAGCTCACAATTCTCAGGCAATCCATCAGATATTGGCTCAAAAATCCAATATAACACAAGTGGACTTACTTACCCAGATGGAACCGTTATAATGGAGCCACATAATTTTACACCCTTTAACACTTTACCACATTTGGTTATAAGCTCCTCGGGTATGGGTGCCACTTCAGCACCACATCACTTCAGAATGAATTACCCATGCCATTATTCCGGAGTAGTATTTCCAAGCACTCACACACAGACGACACCAAACATTGAAATACAACAAGAAGAAAATTTTCAAGAACTTAATATATTGTCCAATCCATTGAGTAATATTCAATATTTGACCAGTATACAAAATGAAAGGTCAAATTCTGGACATAATTATGAAATGAGAGTACCGGGATTCAGGAATACAACTGTCATTAAACCCCTAGATAAACCACGTAAACGCAATCAATCCGGAAAAGAACTTCTCTGTCAACTGAAGATCGAACTGACGGAACAAGAATATAACCATTGTCATTTAGTCCAAAGATTCCGTAATTTATCATGTAACATTCAACATTTCAGACGATGTCTTATAGAAATTGGTTATGCTGAGAATCAACTTGATGAATTTCTAAAACAACTTAACGCCTCATAGAATTTTGTAGAATATTATTTATATACAAATTTTTATTCGGCTGTTTTTATTAATAAATGGGTTCTTGATTTAAAAATTGATTTGTCATGATAAAAGCTTTTTAATTGTTTATTTTTTAATTTATTTTAAACAGAGTCATTTAGTTCCACATTTGTGCCAATTACATCCACCTTGTAAGATTCGTGTTTGAAAAAGATACTACTAAGATAATCATGCATACTTTATATACAAATAACATATCACCTATACTATTGAAAATTTATTACATGACTAAGCAACGAAAAATTACCTAGTAAGCTTAATTTTTAAAAAATTCAATAAATTAATTTTAATACAACCCACTATTTTTCACATAGAAAGATGTGAGTCTAGAATAAAACTAAGAAGTTATTAAATAAAAATACAGTTAATAGGTACAGTCGCTTATTTTTAAGAGCAAATAATAATTGTGGCATCTTGCCAATTAAATCAACAAAATTTGATTCCCTAAAAATTATATATAGAACAAATATTTTATAATCGTTTACGAAATCATTTCTAACATAAACTACAATATCAGAGACGGACAGTGCGGACCACCCGAACCACATCCCGACTATTCCGCCACAATTATAAACCCAATTCATGAAATCCTTTCTATATTTTGGGTGAATTCAATAATCAAATTTTGTTTTGTAATTATATTGATTTGTGTTGAGTTCTGTTTAGCATAAGGTCTGTGATTATTAAACACATTAAACATTTGTATTTCACACTTAATATTAAGTCTATTAATGCATTTTCTAGTTATATGAAGAACAAATGACTGGGTGACATTCATATTAATCTGACAAATTGTATATTTTAATTCATCCAAGTCTCTATTTAAACGTATAAAATAACTATTATTATTTATAGGTAAACAACCAAACGTATGATTCAATTCATAATTAATACAATCGATGTTCATCTCATCGCTCCAATCGTCGGGAAATAAATTCTGTTCGGTGTTATTGCATGGAAAAGTGTCATCACTAATTCGACGAGCAAAGCTTGACTCGATTATTAAATTGTTTACTTGTCCTCGATGAATTAGCACACCACTCATGGAGTTTTTAGCACTATTACCCAAGATCGAATCACTATAAAAATATATAAAATTCTCCTTTGTGATAAAGTCACCCGACAATTCTATTGTGATTGAATTAATTGCACCATGGTTATTTAATGAATTTAGGTTACTATCGAAAAATTGGTACTTAAATGATAATGATGAGAATAATTCTTTTGGTTGTGGACATTTCTGCGAGTATTCGTTAAAATGAACATGACAATTAATAGATATATTATCAAATTGTGTCACATAAATAAATTCACTCATATTTGTACTTAGTAGTTCCGTAGCATACTGTTCAAATCTGTAAAGTCTATTCCGAATATTTATGTTGATTAATTTGTTATATTTATCAGGGTATCTTTGTTTGTATCTTTCTATTCCAAATAAGGGCAACAAAATTAGAACAATTTTTGGCCATTTATAATTGACCTGGAACAGCACTTCCATTCTTTTATTCAAAAGAATATAGTAATTTGATATTTGAAATAATTGATAGAACATTAAAAGAAAAAATATTGTGTAGGAGATTTTCTTAATCAACCAAGTAAATTGCTCGATTGCTTTAACATAATAATTTTGCAATTTTCTGTGTAGTTTTGCGCGAGGAAATTTAAAGGAATAAGTTAATTTTTTGACTAGGTCAGAAAGACCTAATCCAAAATACATTGAAATAAGTCCTCCAATTGTTGATAAATATAATATTAGATCCAATTTTTGCGAATACTCTAAATGCAGAAAATAATGGTTCATAAGATTATAATGAACAAGGACACCCCCAAAGTTATAAACTATTTTGGTTGGAGTAACCAGCAGTTCAGTTGACAAACAGTCCTTTCGACAAACCTTATCAAGAAATCCTTTGTCAAATTTGACGGAACAGTTGAAGGAAGGGATGGTTGCGTTCAAAACTTGTTTGTCATCTTTAATGATGTGTTGACTCCAATAGTAATTGTGTCCACAAATGCGGAGTTCCTTATCTCTCATATACTTTAACTGACAATCATTTTGAGATTTGGGCCAAACATTGTTTCGTTGATTTTCCGAATAATCGAAACAATTGGTCGAATAAGGATAAGGGAGCAAGGTTCTCTCAATCTTTTTAATTTCAATTGAAGCCCCTTGGGGATAATATAATGTTTCGATATCTACTGTAAAACGATTGAGTCTTTCAAAATGTGATGGAGTGTATACAGGGTGAAAAATGAATTGTGCCTTTCGGTACAAAAATACAGCGAAATTGAACCTGTAAAAATAATCATGCTTCATTTTTCTGCTTCCACTCAAATATGTCAAACATATCTTATTGTTTTTAAATCTGCGATAAACCACATCATCCCATTCAGTGCATAATAAGCTGTTATCAATTAGACACAGAATTGAATTATTTAAATAGTTTTTAATTTGCCTTGATAATTCATTATTAATTTGATGATCTTTATTCACACATATAGTCACAGACGGCATAAAAACAGACAAATCATATTTAACATCGATTTCAATCATATAATCGAAACGTAGATAGTCTTGAGTCAAATCTATTAGGTGATACACAAATGCAATAAGAATAAGATACTTGACAATTTTTGAAGCAATTCTTTCCATTTTTAGTTTGAGTGAATTCTGTCCTCTAATCCTCTGATATCATACGAGTAACTAGAGCAAAATATCTAAATTTGGCATATAGTTTTTTTGTCCCAATTTTTCAATATTTAATTAAATATATTAATGATCCTGTTGTAATATTTTCAATCTACCAGATAGTAGATTGTAGTAAATATTTAATTGAATATTGATTATTCAATATATATTGAATTATAATATAAATGAATATTGAATGTGCAATATAAATAATTAAATGATAAAATAACTACAGTATAACCTAGATAAATGAAAGCCAATTGGCTAATAATTTAGTAAAACTAGTTATGAGAATTATTTATTCCTCAAATTAATCAATTATAAGCATGCTATTAAATTATCCCATGATGAACATAGCATAATACTATAAGCATTACTATTATCACGGTAATAAACACGACTATTATTTTTGACCCAAAAATTGTGACAATCAAAACAATTAACATTCGATAAGATATAAATAGCATTACTAGAATCAAATTCCAAAAAACTTCTGAAGATGTTTTCTTCAAAATATGCAAATGTATTTTCAATAACTAACTGAATTGGAGCACGGTTAATGTTCAAGAGTGCATTGTTTCCGAGAATTGATTTGCTCTGCGGTTCAGTAAAAAAAAAATATTAGTCTATTATTAGAGGACTTATCAAAATGGAGGCCATATTCAGGTATTGATTCTATTGAAGTATTCAATAATAAAAGATGTTCCAAATTGACCAAGGATGAAAATGCATAATTCTCGATATTTGTGATTGATGCACCTTGCAGCGTTAAATGTTTGAGCGAAGATTGATTCAAAGCATGTGATGGAATAGTTTCTATATTTGAGTTGATTATAATAAATTTGGTAGCATTTTTGAGCTTGATCAAAATATTGAATATTGAATCAGTTGGAAAGGTTAACGAGGGATTAGAAATTAGTGTAAAATGTCTAATTGCTTGCTCACTTTCGTTAAAAGCGTTTTCATTAATAGTTTTCAAATGCTTACAATTTTCGATAATTATTTCTTCAAAAGTGATGTCTCGAAACTGGTTTTCCTTCAGTTCACTTATGTCTGTATTAATCAAATGAAAAGCTTTTAAAGCCTTTTCCGTTTCATCCAGGCTTTTATCCAAATTATCGAATATTGTATCTAGGTCTTTAACATCTTCGCCAATCACAATCACAATCACAACGGGAAATGAAAGAGTGATATATAGTAAAGCCAAGATCAATTTTTATTACAATTTATTACAAATTTGTCGAGAAATTGATACCTTACACGATTTTTGTCGTGTCTATTACAATCTCATTATTATTCGATAAGTTTTAACACATTAGAATTGTTGATATTTGGCTTACCTTGGAGTATTATATTCGGCATGACCATGATGCTAATGGGAAACACATATACCTGGAACTTTTTCGCTGAAATCGATTAATCAAAGATTGAAAAATATATTAGAAACGAATCGATTCATAACAAGTAGTGAAGTGTTGACTACTTTGCGATCAATTGATTACTTGTATCACAAAATAATGGCATTCAATACGTTTTATATTCGAGAGGAGTGGCCTAATGTCCGGAGCTGTCGG
>JAQGCS010001488.1:0-13616 GCA_034702105.1 Fuscozetes fuscipes | reverse complement strand
TTGTGAAATGACCTTGCTTCATTATAAATTTTTGTTCAACCTCTATAACAATCCACTGAAATAACTAAAAATGGTTTTAAATGTATTTTAATTAAATTGATTGCAATTTATACTCACAAACATTCATTAACAAATCTCTCTCTCTCTCTCCAAATCAGGGGTGCCGAAAGGGGAGGGGGGTATAGCCCAAATACCCCCTAGTTTTTGGTCCCGACGAGACCCCCCCCCTGGATTTGAGGCAAATCGGACCTTCCCTCCTCGCGAACGCGAGGCGGCAAATTTTTCGGCCAATTTTGAGGCAAATTTGACCCATCAGGGGCGCAAACGCGAAGCTCTTTGCCGAGCGAAGCGAGGCGGAAAATTTTTTGGAAAAATTATCTCCCATTACCCCCCTCCAGCGAGTCAGAAAAATACACCCCCTATACCCCCCTGATTTTTTGGTCCGAGGACCCCCCCCCCCTGAGGTCGGGTACCTTCGGCACCCCTGCTCCAAATGATTATCAACTATTAAATGATGGGATAATTTAGAGTTTATTCAAAGAATTGACTAGTGTAGTTTTAATGTTTGCAAATTATGACTTTGTATTTACAAAATGTAAATGATTTAAATGAAGAATTGAATGATTTTTACAATAAATTATTGATTGAGTCTAAGATTAAGAAGAGCTGAGAATAAAGTCATATTTAAAACAATTTGTTATACTTTTCGTCGGTTTGAGACGCGATTTAATGTTTTGAGTAAATGTCTTTCATTTATCACAAACTTCAATGAATTGAATGAATTCGGAATCCAAACAAATAATTCAATTAATATTACTTATTATTGATTCAAATTATGTTTCCGATAGTTGTGTGGAATGTCATCGGGGTTATAATTTGTTGGAAGAGATGGTCAAAAGATGTGGTCAACAGTCAATAGATTTATTATTATTATTATAATTCGTATAAATAGAAAATTTCTAAAACGAACAAAACTTTAACATTAAATCAATTATGAGTTGATTACTAAGAATATTGTATTAAACGAATGAATCATAATTATAACAACCAGTAAATTAAATGGTTGAATGAATTGAGAGATCGTTCAAATGTGTGTCATTTAAGTCCTAATTAAAAATTGTAAGCATTTGATTGATTTGTAATATAATTGTTCAAAGAGTATATATTGTCCAATAGAATGCATTGAATATCATATAAGAGACGGGAAATATTATTCGCGAGTATTTATCAATTTTGTTGACATCTTTGATCTTAGGGATGGACACCTTGAAAGCACTGGCGCCTCTTTTGATTGACTGAAACATTCGAGGTTTGCCCCGATTGTAAGGATCACTTCTGCTATAACGCGAACGGGTCGGCCCATAAACACTGGCTCTGGTCGGCGAATATGGCATACGATGAATTGGATTACTCATCCGTAGTGATGGAGGGAATCTTAGGTCACTATCGCTTGTGCTGCACAACTTATTGTGGCGGTTGCGAAGACAAGGGAGGGGAGACATTCGGATGTCGTGCAGTTCTATTATCTCATCGTTCTATTGATTTGAACCATTTTTTGTTAATTTTATCAATAGATTCAAAGCAGAGAACTTACGGTGAAAACAGAATCTGATTGTTTGCCGACTCCGGGAGATAGAGCTCTATTAGAAAGTGATTCACTTTTGTCGTGTTTAGGTTTCTTTTTGGCCCGGGCCCCCCAATACGTGTAGTTAACGGCAGCGTATTCGAGTAAAGCCGCGAAAACGAAAACAAAACACATAACCAAATAGATATCTATGGCTTTGACGTAAGAAATTCTCGGCAATGAAGATCTGACTCCAGTGCTGATCGTTGTCATGGTTAAGACAGTCGTTATGCCTAACGCCACCCGCGCTGACGTTGCCTTGGATTCAGGTATTAATAATTATATGGATATTCATTCAAATATCAAAACTAATATATATATATATATATATAAAAGAATTTATGTCCAATTATTAGAGTTCGTGATATACCTCGTGATTGATCCAAAAGGAAACCCACGAAAGCATTACAATAAGAATTGACGGCAAATATGTTTGAAAAATAAAATATCCGATATTTCGCTTCAATGAGAAGAGCAGTGATAGTCTTTGATAGGTACCTAAACATTCATTTTTCAATTAGTTATTTGTTCGGCAAATGCATACATATTTATAGCTTCAAAAATTCCAAATTAGTTAGAAATCAATTTTCTTTACGAATAGTAAAACAGATAATATGTTACCAGTGGCTAATTTTTCTTTACGGTCTGTGGTTTCGTAGCCAACTATAGTGAATTGCGGCAGTTTTGCGTCTTCAACCCCTGTCACCGGTTCAGACATCCAATACATTAGGACATCCGACACCGTATATCCATCTCATAGGAAAAAGAATGCTGTCAGTTATTTTGATTAATTTTAAACCAAGTTAATATAAAGAAATTAGACGAAGTTATAACGAAATTGAAAACACTTGGTAGATTAACTGATTGTTTCAGATTAAAAATTCATCTACCAAGTAATATATTATAAGATAATTTATATAAATAATAATATTGTTCTATTATTAACACCAAGAGTAAATCACCAGATATTTGATATTATTTTGCGCTGACTTCACTCAAGAAATCAATTTTGATTTCTAATTGATTGCATCGGTTAAGCATTAAATGATATGATTTCACTTTAAAGGTCTTTCTAACAGTTGAGGATGTTCTAATTTAAGGGATAACCAAGCGGAGGACGGGGTGTAGCCAAAATACTCTTCTTTGAAAATATCCCCTGAATTCACGAACTTGACATAACCCATAACTCGGCTGATCAAGTGTCAAGGGTAGGTATATTCGAATATTCATATAGAAATGACAAGGAATAAAAGTTTTGACTTTTCTGTAATAATGTTGAAAACTCTCTCAAAAAATTATAAACACATTTGAATATAAATCATTCGAAAAAATAGAAAAAATAATAAATTAAAAATAATTTTGATATTAATTGTATTGAATTTAAAAATTATAGAAAACCATAAAAATTAATCATAAAATTCTTAAAGCTGTGAAATCTGAGACAAATTATAATTTCTTAAAATAATTGTTATTAAAAATGGAGTAAAAACTAAAGTCGAGGAATTTATCGTTCAATATCAAGGAATCAAGTAATTCGACTTGGTCAGTCGACCCATAACCCTTTCCTCAACATAACTCCCCCTCAAAAATTGTTGACCACGCTGAGCGGGTTGCCAATATTTGAACGTTTGAACAATAAAATGGCTCTAAAAACTTGATTTGAACTAAATTAAGAACAATTTAAAATAAATGGTCTAAATATCACCATTTAAACCGAATTTAGAGTCAATTTAGGAAAATTGTGGAAAACTGCTGTTTCCGGTTCGCAATTTTATCCTGCCCTATATCTCTTTCTAATGTTCTTCAAATAATTTTGGCAAAATATCCCCACCCATATCTCTTCTGAGATTGTTGAGCTTGGTTATTCCTAATTTGACCACAATTTAGGAATACAAAAGTATATAAACTTTGAATATATAGTTACTTTTAATTAGAATAATAACGACTATTCAAGTTCATTTTTTTAAAAAAACAACACATATGAAAAAGACCAATCACAAAGATAAAACTTACAGCTCTCAATCTCAACAGTGCAGTTTTGTGAATCTAATGGATAATAGTGGAGATCCATCATACAGGCCAGGGTTGTCGTAAATCTTTGTATTGATAAATAAAATTCATTTATATTAAATTTAAAATGGAGGTGTTGTGGATATACCTCATGCCATAAGCAATATAACCATCAGATTTAAGGCGAACCATCTTATTTTTCTCCGTTACTTCGTGTAGAAAAGAATTCTTGTCGTTTGCAAAACTGATATTTTATTGAAAATCAATTTAATTATTAACAGAATTTGTCTATAAATTAATAAAACGTACAAGGTATCTGGCACCCATATTCGTTCGGCAAAATCTCCAGAAAGTGTTAGTTCATAATTGTTTTCACTAAAAGATAATCTCTCGTCTTTCCAATATTGGTTCAGATATAATGTGATGGTGTAGTCCTGTATTTCGAATAGTTTAGAAATTATACATTTCTATTAAGTGTGATCATTGATCAAGTTCATCGTCTTCAGGGAATAAAAAGCTTGTTTTTCAAAGAATTTGTCTCAGAGGTGCGGAAGGGGGTGTATTTCATCTGGCGTATGAAGGGATGCTCAGATCAACAAAATAACAATTTTACCCAACTCTGGACATAAATTAAGTGACCAAAGATTTCCGTAAATTTTCGAAAAAATTTTCGAAAATCTAGGGAGGTCAAAACTTCTCAGATTTGAATGACAATTTTTCGGATTTTCGGAAATTTGGTGGGGGGGGGGGGGTCTAAAAACTTTTTCACCTAAAACCACTTTAGAGGTCATTTGAGAGGTAACCAAATAAAAGTAAAAATACCCCCTTCAGCACCCCTGATTTGTCTCAAATCTTAAGTCACTTGCTGAAAATTCAAATGATAAGATACACAAGAATATTTTTATCATTTAAGTTTTCAACTAGCTAAATTCCTTAAAATTATGCATGTTTAAAAGTTATTAGAATCTAAAATATTTGAAGTATAAGAATATTCTGGCAAAATTTGATTTCCTTAGATTATATGATTTTTAACCTATTGACTTTTCGGGCTAATCATTTTTGGGCTGTGATTGTGAAAGCTCTATGATAGATGCACAATGTGACACTGTCAGTGCCCGACATAGGGTTGGCCTAAGAGAAACCTTCTAAAAAGTTTCTCGATAAATATTTAACGTAATTTTAGGTAAATTAGGGCAATGTATTGTTTTTGTAAAATGACAAAAACGAAAAATAAATCTAAATTTTGGACAAAATACAAAGTCATTGGTGACCATATAATTTGTAAATAATCTTTACGTATAATCTTTAATTATTAAGATACTTTGTTCAAATGTTCAAAAATATTACAAAATTATGAATACATTTGAAAAAGTGTAAATCAATTAATCACCATTTGAATGAATACATGTATAATTTATGTAAATTTATATTTTTAAAATGCCTTCATTGGGTTTGGTAAAAATCCTGAATACAAATGAATCAGTCAATTTAAAAACCGCTTTAGCTCTCCACTGATGTCTAATATAAAAAGTACCAAATTTCATGATCCTTTCAAATAAACGTTCAATTATTTTATTCTATTAAAGCTATTGACAACTCATGTGATTAAAGTGAACAAAAGAGTAACGTTTTATTTGTAGGCTTGCGCACTATTTAATACAATTTTAGATGACTTAATGCCATCCCCGAGATCACAGAGCATAAATGGTCAACAAAACATCCGAAAATTTTAATATGGGCCTCCCATAGGCTAAAATTTTAATGTGGACCTCCCATAGACTAGAAACTTTCTCGCTAATATTAATAATTTCTAAAAATATTTCTAGAAATATTCCCCAAAAATAAATAATTTCTATTTTGGCCAACCCTACGTGAAACAGTATTTAATTTGTATTATTGTTTGTTCACTCGATTTGTTATGAAATTCAGCGATCGATTGTCGCATCACTTCGTTTAATAATATGATATCTCAGAGAATATTCTCTACTAATCTATCGCTCAGATTGTATGCATCGCTTTCAATACAATCCGTTAAATATAAGGTTTGAGTCTTTTGTTTGACAGCAAAACAAAGAACAGGAGATAAAGAAAAATACTTTCATCAAAAGACTTATAAAAAAGAATAGTCTTTTACTGTCGAAGAAATACCAATCAAATCAATATCACATTCGCACCAATTTTAACAGTATTTTCAGTAATAACTTTGTACATATAGACAGTTCATTCAACACTTAACCTCACTCTACTCTATTTTTGCCTTACCAAATTCATTTTGAAACAAGTTATTTTATTATTCGTTGGAATATTTGATGTAAACGCCTCCAGATTTACTTTAAATTAAAATTTGAAAAAAAAACAATTGTTTCGGTAAAACATATGTTTGATTTCCAACTGAACCTCAATAGAACTCAATATCTTCTCTTCGGTTGACTACAAATTGAAAACATATTATACATATAGGGATCAAATGAATAATTTTTTTTATTGTATCAGATAATTTCCGAAATCTTCCACGGCCTAGGTTATCAGGAAGTCGGGTTTGCCGCAAGACTAGGAGACCCGTTCAAGCTCAAATCCTAGGGTGTATATAGGTTATACACCCTTCCGCATCCTCATGACATTGTTAAGTATGAAACTCTTTTTTTGTGAGAATAAGAAGTTGTGTTGTTCTTATGTTTTTGATGTAAAACTCTTTCATTTGTCGATTTATTTTTCATTTGGATTTTTATTTCATCATTAGTTTGACTAAAATAGAAGGGATTTATCAAAAGTCAACAAAATTTTTATTAAAGAACTTTTATCGGATTTTTGTTCATAATTTGATTCAACAAATATAAAGAAAACTATTTATTGAATGTTTCCGTTTGAAGCAAACTCTTCCTCATTACTCGACTTTATTTCGCGAACTGTTTGTGAGTTTCAGTAAATAAAAAAGTTATGAAATATTGACTAAAAGCTTAAATTTCTAGAAAAGCATAAAATTCAGAAAAGTAATAATTGCCTTGACAAAATACTAACAGTAATTTGAACATTCATTGAATGTTCAGCTAGTTTTCTATTATCTATTAAATAGATTTTATTTCAACTCAAATAAACAGTCTTAGTGAGAGATCCTAATTATTCTTGTGAAGTCGAAGAATTTTAATTTGATCTTGAAATAAAAGTGATTATATTAATGCAAAAATGGCTGTTTTCTATTCTTTTTCATCGGTAATGCAAAGATTTTAAATAAATTGATCAAAATTAAATTAAATAAAGATTAAATTTAATAATTGAATATGTCAAACATTGAAAATTTCACTTTATCAAGTGAAGGATTATATCCAGGTTCGAGTGTATATTTGCAAATATATATATTTTTCAGAACTGAAATTAGAAATAATTTGATGAACAAATTGAACGTATGATTGAAAGTTCAATAATTTGTTACATAATATAACTGTTCGTCATATGAAGTGTTTGCGTTTGTTTCAAGTGTGGACTTAAGAGCAAATTGAGATTTGTTTTCATTATAAACAAGACAATCTCAATAATCTCTTCCATATTCATCCCCTGATAGCATCTCATTATATAAAATCAGAATATTCTTATCGCTGCCAAAGGCCCTCAAAATTGGATACTTAGCTAAACGTTTAATGAAAACTTGCAATCGATAACAAAATATTCAGATAAAAGTGTCATGCATCTTTGCTTATCTAAACTAGAAAACAACTCATTCAACTCTTATTGACTTTGTCACTTAAATGCAATTTCTCAACAAATTTTAATCACCTCTTCTTATTCATTTAAAAAAATAACTCTTGAATTGATTAACAATTATACAATAACAATTATATAATAAAGTGTTTTGTATTTAAAAAACTGTTATTGCTATCTTTTATTTGGTCGAAAATGTCTACTGAATCTCTCAACTTTGTCCTTATCGTTGAAATTGATTGAGATGGTTAATTAGTGATAAAATATCCTTAACATTTAATGATTGCTTGAAAGTAAATATAGATTAGATGTGAACTTCCCATCTGATATGAATCGGATCTGATTTGACCGAAAATTCTCGGATTCTTATTTGATCTGATCTGGAATTAAATCCGAAATATAAGCGAAACAATAGTAATTAACCAGGGGTGCCGAAGGGGGTATAGCCCAAATACCCCCCAGTTTTTTGTCCCGACGAGACCCCCCCCCCCCCACGAACGTGAGGCGGCAAATTCTTAGGAAAAATTATCTCCCACTATCCCCCCTCCGAGGGACCCCCCCTGAGGTCGGGTACCTTCGGCACCCCTGGTAATTAACCAATACTTAAAAGAATTAATTTGAAATTTTGATTATTCCTTAATTAAATTTAAGATGAATTTGATAAATATAAGTATTTTTTAAATGATAATGTATTTTATCCTATTTAATTTAAGTTTAATTTCATTATAAAATAAAAATTCGGATCTGATCTAATGTGAAAAATAGATGAGAATCTCATCTCTAATACATATTATTATAAATTATGGTTTTTTTCAATGAACTGCAGAAGACTTGTCAGTGAATACTGCATACGGTATAAGACTTCTTAATTAAATAAATAAACTACTCTTTAGAATAATATATTTTGCAATTTCTCTCATAACTGAGATATTGTGATAAATTAGTGGAGAGAAAGCCAGACATCCAACTGACTCAATGCTATTGGAAACGGCTTTGTGTTAATCTGATGTGAACAGGACTGTGAACAGGACTACCACTTATGGAAAGCAAAACTATTTGCGTAACGGGTCTTAAATAAATTGATTATTGTTTAACTTAAGTGTATATCACTTGTGTTATCTCTCAGACAAAACCTATCGTTAAGCACAATATAATTTAATTTAGTTCAATGCCAATCCATTTTGCCCATAATTTGTCAAATTTAACCCTTCAACTTTTCATCCACAAGTCTCGAAATGCAATTTAAAAAAATCAAAACCATGAAAACGATTTGTGGCATAAGAGTCGAGTCATTCGCCTATTTCGTGATCGAAGATAACTATTTGTGACACGAATTCGGGTTTATATGAAAAGCAATGACTCCTTAGCCATCAAACATGTGATCATCTGATGGCTAACTCATTCAATATTCAACATAAGTGGGCGTAAACTCTCGATTTCTTTCCTTATTTCGTTAATTTAATATATTTCTAATTATGACAATTATTTACTCTCCTTGTTCACCTCATTTCTTTTGAATTCAGTTGAAAAACTTTATTGAAAATCCACTTCTTTTCGAGCAAATTTGTAATAAAATTTCTCTCGACTCATTGCTTCCTACTAGATTTTCTTACACAGATTTGTTTGAGTTAATTCTTATTTTGATTAAGATACTTTGTAAAATTTGTAAAATATTAAATTAGAAAGATGATACAATTCAAAGAATAATAGATGTAAACATATGTTAAAATCAATTATTTTATTCGAGTTACTTTTAC
The DNA here is from genome assembly GCA_034702105.1 of Fuscozetes fuscipes. Taxonomy (NCBI): domain Eukaryota; kingdom Metazoa; phylum Arthropoda; class Arachnida; order Sarcoptiformes; family Ceratozetidae; genus Fuscozetes; species Fuscozetes fuscipes. The sequence continues at coordinate 4,529 of JAQGCS010001488.1, read as the reverse complement.
TTCATTCAGATACAGGAAATTAAGGCGTTTTCGTTATATTCTGTGTCTTTCATTGGAATGAAATCGCATTAAAGCCGTCAATAATATTATGGAAATGATTTTCTGATAATTATTGCATACATTTAGGAATAGGAATACAATCTCTCAAAGCATTGCTCTGAAGGACTCGCGAACTAAAAAATGTGAGAAAATTGTTTATTTAAAAGCAAACGAAATTTGAACAGAATTTAATATTTCTTATAAACGAAAAGAATCTTTATATAAATCATATAAATACATTGTTTAATCAATTAATTCTAGTCAAACCTAGATTAGCCTAGATTAAATTGCGATAAAAGTTTGTTTGGAATTAATTGATTAAACAGCAGGGGTGTCGAGAGGGGGTATAGCTAAAATTCCCCCTAGTTTTTAAGCTCGAGGAGACCCCTTAGATTTGAGGCAAATCGGAACCCACCACCTCCCCCCGCGAGGCAAACGCGAACTTTCTGCCGAGCGAAGCGAGGGGTAAAATGCAGGGAAAATTATCTGCCGCTACCCCCATCCTCCTTCTCGAAATTTTAGAGATTCAGAAAAAATGTCACAGGGGGCTGTGATATTTTTCTGATGAGCCAGGAAAATACCCCCTGACTTTTTGATGTGAGGGACCCTCCCCCTGAGGTTGACCAATCTCGACACCCCTGATTAAACAGATAAACCTAAGAATTTTTACAAATCTTCAAACAAACAAAAATGTGTGCAGGTGCTCTTAAGTTGAATTAAAGTGAAAAATAAATTGAAAACAGAGAAATAAACATTGACAAAGGGAAACCTAGAATCTAGGGATGTGCTAGCATCAAAACCTTGTTATCAATTTTACTCTATATTTCAGTTGATTGCCTTAAATTAATTAAAATTAAAGTATAGTTTAGATCAAATAACTGAAAACACTCCATTTACTACAAATGATTTGCTTTTGTGACTTGGGGCATTTCACTCTACTCTATAATCATTTTAAAATTCGATTTATGTAATTGCAATTGTTCGATGTTAAATAAATAAGGTAAAATCAAATGCTTGTGTGAATGCTTTAATAATTTTTTGGCAAATTTTATGAAACAAAATGTAAAAGTCGAGGAAATGGAGCCATCGATCAATTTTTTCAGTTTTAACTTCAAATTTGTTTTTAAAATAAGACCCAAATGTTTGACTTGAAATCCAATGTTTTACACAATATTTTGTTATTTGCATTGTTTAGACAAAACAGTTTGGAAGCCTATAATTAGATGAATAGATTGAAGAGTGATTCGTTTGACAGCATACAGTTTGTATTATTGCTTAAATTTGTCATCCTTACAATTTCTAAGTTCACATATTCTGGTGATATTTATTTTACAATAAAATACCTTTTGATTTGGCTGTTGTTCAAAGACTCAAATGATTCTTATATTTTAAATTTGCATATAAATGGACGACTCTTGTGCTCAAATAATTAACAACAAACGCTTCGAGCAGTTTAGTGAAAAATCACATCAATTGACAATTTTTCTTATATTAAAGTTTGAGACAATACTTATTATTATTGCAGATATTGATTAATAACATAATCAATAAAATTAATTCATTTGAAAAATAACACTCCTTTCAAATTCATTAATTAATTATTCATAAGAAATATGATAAGCATTGCTTCAAAATATTATAAAGCATTTTAGTCTGGAATTAAAAATTTCCTAGAATTCATTCAGCTTTTGATAAAATTTTAATTGTGAAAATTAGTAATATCCTAGTGGTTAAAAATTGATATAATTCAAACATTTCATAACTTCCAAATGAATGTCTCACTAAAAAAAAGTAAATTTTTAAATCTTCAAAAAATAAGAATATTTTTATTTAAAACTGAATTATATTTTTAAATTTTACCAAATATTGTTTAAATGTGAGGAAAACATAAATGAGTATACCTTTCGAGACAAATGGCCACTAAAGTTAATACACTGGAGAAGACGATCACAGTCTGCAAATATAGCATTACTGTGCAGAGGCCATCGCTGAAGGCATACCAGTTAGCCGGTGCCATCAACTCTAACAGTTTGACAGGTAGCACAAAAGCACCGACAAGAAAGTCACAGATGGCCAAGTTGACAATGTAACAATTCACTACGGTCTGCATTTTACGATTTGATATCACAGTATAGCAAATGACTGAATTACCGAAAAGCGCCAAGAACATTACCAAAGCGTAAAATATTAGAAACAAAATCCTGACGAATGATATTTGAGTGAAGTCCGGGTAAGGAATGTGATTGAAGTTCTCGTATTCAGCACTTATATTGCTCAGTGTCAAATTTATTAACGTTGAAAAATAAAAATTATTAACATCAATGTCAGTTGTATTATCGAAATCGTCTGAATTATTATTTTTCAAATTATTAAAGTTATCAAAAATATTCAAAACACTCATTGAATTAGAATTTATATTCCAATCGGTTAACGAGTAATTGGAACTCATTTTGCTTTCTTATAACTTTATTTAAGAAAATGATCAATACTTTCAATTAATATTTTGAAAGAAAAATAAGCGAAAAGTTAAACTTTAATCACTTAATATTAAAACAAAATAAGTAAAGAAGAGATTTATCTTAAGAAGACTTAAGAGCAGCGAAATAACATTAATTTTGCAAAAATGTAAAAATAATGTGTTCTCTACTCTATACAACTAAATCATCTAGCACTATTTTAATCTAAGACCCTAAGAGCACTAGACAATTGAGATCTGTCTTCTTTAGTCAGATGACTGTCATTGGAGTCAATCCAAGAGCACAAGTAATCAAACCTTTGGTTGCAATTCGAAAAACTTGAGTCTAAGTCGCTTTGGAAGAAAAATTTCACTTTTATTCGCTAACAAAATATGATCGAATTGATTATATTGCGAGCAAAAGGCGCAGGCGTTCACTCATTTACTCCACTAAATGATCTGTCACTCAAACCTTTTTCTCAAATCATGAATTTTCGGTTCAATATTTTTCTTTACCTGTTTTGTATCTAAATGTCAGTAATGAAAAGTTTTAATATTAATTAGCTAGATTACTTGCTAGTTAAGCAAAAGACGTCCCTTTTATCCCATTTGAAATCATAGTCAATACATTTTTCAAAGTTTCGACTAATAATATCAAAGTTGTATATTGAGGTTAGAGATGGATATTCTCCAAAACTATAAAAGCCTGAGATTATATCAGCAAAACATTTATAGAAAGCAATTCCTGTGCTTCAGGTAATGCGCCTACAAATAGATCAAAACATTTGCGAAATAATAGCTCTGAAAAGTTGTGTTTGAATTTACTATTTATTTATTCGTGAGAACTTTCCATTCACTTGATTAGATCAATTTGAATGCATATCGATCTTTATTAAGCATGATGAATTGCTAGAAATATTCAAATGAACTAAATGCAACACGAATTCATTTGTGAAGAACTCTTCCTTATAGAGAAGTATATTAAGTTTTAAATTGAATTACCAAACATATTGAATCGAAAATGGCCAAGCATATTGATAAAAGTGTTTGTATAAAAATCGCAGAATTTGTGCAAATATTTTGCTTTAATTTCAAATACAACTTTGATTCACATAAATATTTGATCAGTTGGTAAAACAATTCGAGATATGTTCGACAATTTAAAATACAAGGTATATATATATAATACATAGATATATACAAAGAATGCCATTTATAATCAAACCTATAGTACATGCTATCTTTAGTGCTTGTTGATTGATATTCCAGAATATGAATCAGAATTTTTCAGCCACAGAGGGGGTTTACTCATTTTAAAATTAGGTTTATTCCTAAAATAATAAGTTGATAGCTTATAGTTGATAGCCTACTTTTCAAAATGACTAATTTGTGACAATTTTGACAATAAATTCGATTAAACAAAATAAGAAACGAAAGTCGAGCCTCTCTTTTGACAGTTGAGCGACAATTTTTTGCCCATTTATACGATTCATTTGTTATTTCAAATTCAATACTAATTATCATTTTTTGAACCGAAATATACTCTAAATTGATTAAAGTCTTAGAGTTTGTATGAATTTGCAATCTATAATCATTGTTACTAGGTGATCTTGCTAGCAATAAAAGTGATGAAGCTTCTTCAAATATATCAAATAAATTACTGTCTCATCAATTACACACTAATTGGTTACTTTTGAGCAATAATTTGACGTTTAATTTGACATAATATATGCTAAGATTAGTCGTAAAATTTTATGCATTTATTTGGCTTTAATTAAAAATATATGTAATCTTTCACACACTTTGGTCAGAACTGGTGGCTAATAATAAAACAATTAATTGCTGTCATAGATGTCCTTGTTCTATAATCTTATATTATGAAGAAATCTCTAAGAAATTTCAGTAAAATAGTAAAAGTATTGAATGAAATTATCGTTTGATAACAAACTTAATTCACTTACCGTATTCCCGCGCAAACAGCTACATGTCGTTGTAGGTGAGGATGACCATTTTTCTAAAAAAGTACTTATGGTGT
>JAQGCS010001487.1:0-13617 GCA_034702105.1 Fuscozetes fuscipes | reverse complement strand
ATGTGTTAAAACCCCTCCTAAGAAGTTGTACTTTCTAATAGCACCATTATATCATCCATATAATGTTCGAGTTTTAAGTCTGAGACCTAATTTTTACAGAAAACCTAATTACTAGGACAATTTAATTATAACTAATACTTAATTGATTTTAATTGCATTTAAACACTTTCCTTTATTCTTTTCATACTCTTTTTAACAGTTATTTATGAAACAATTGACATAATCTTCAATTTCAGAGATATTGAAACTTATGAAAAGTTAAATAAGATTCAGTGTATTTTTATTAGGGCTAAGAGTGGTTAATAGAGGCGCTGACGTCGTTTTTCACTACATTTACGAAGTAGGAATGTAGTTTATAGTTTTATCGTTCTCCCCCGCCCGCCCGCGCCTCACCCTTTAAATAAGTGCAAAGTTTAAGATAAGGGTCAGTCCAAAGTAGATAAGAACAGATAAGTTCTTTTTACATATAGAATACAAATCCGTATATATTTTAGAAATACCGAACAAACCATTGCTCATATTTACAATTATGATAGCATCTGAACTATAGCACGTTTAGGCTAGAGTAATCTTCATTTGGTATTTTGAGATTTTGGTATTTTGAGAATTTGGTATTTTGGCATGTAACCTTTGTAAATATAATCGAATTCAATTAAAAAATAAATCCTTTGTATCATTGAATTTAATAACATTTAAGTTAAAATTATTTTTCATTCATTCATTACTATGGCTTAATGTGAGAAGTATTATAAGTATTACATGATCAATTTCAGATTATGTAAAATTTAAGCTCTCATTTTTGGAAACACTCTACAATCTAAAGTTTACATGTATTTCATGTTTTTTACCTTTTTTTTAATTGTGTTAAAAGTTGTGTTAAAAGTTGTGTTAAAAAGTTTGTCGTCTTTTATAACGATTTCTAAAAATTGATTTTTACTTTTTTTATAATTAATTTAAAAATATATTTTGAAATTTTAATACAATATTTGTAATCGAATTGAGTTTAAAAGTAGAAAGTAATCAATAAAAAAAAATATCTTAAGTAAGACTTCTTTAAGTTCACACTTTTTGAGTCATTTATTTTGAAATTATCGTATATTTGTTAAAAGTTTATTTAAATATCACAACAATTGCATACAATGTAATGTAATATAATGTAATATAATGTAATATAATGTAATATAATGTAATATAATGTTGGTCTTTTATTCATTTATTTTTAGTGAATCATCTTGAAAGATCAAAATATTCTATAAGTAAAGAAATTGATAATATCTTTGTCTCCCATCTGTATTCAAGGACTAATATCTTGTATGAAAGTGAATGACCCAATTCGTAATAGTTTTGAGTTCAATATTTTATGAATCACACATTTTTCGATTAGATTAAAAATATGCAAAATATGCAAAATATGCAAAATATGCAAAATATGCTAGTGCAATATGATATGAGTTAAGGTATTTGTTAGTTTAGCAAATTGTGGTTTATATGTGCATAATATTTATTATTTGAAAGTTGATTCCAACTAAAATATGACCGAATTGTTGGAAAATAGTTTTTGTTTGAGTACCGAATGGGCGGTAATTAGAGAGCAGTGAATATACTCTCCATTTGAAGCACTTCTAGTGTTGGCCTCACTTTAGGTTTGGCCCAAAATTCCTCTTAATTTTTGCTAAATGTTTGCAGTCGTGTCTCCACTTCATTACATTTGTGAGAGAGAGGGGGGACTCCATCGAAGGTATTTTGTAGGTTATGCTGAGGCAGTGCTCGAGTTAAGAATTATGCTGTGCTCATCACTCGAGTTGTGCTGTCATTGAAGTCAAAACAAATACTTTTTTGTTTACTAAACATTTGACAATTAAAACCATTTTATACAATCATTTGACATAAATGTAAACAAATTACAGTATTTTTAAATTAATTGCTTTTTATCTCAAAAAATGGTCAAAAATGTGCGCAAAAAGCGATTCCGGAAACAAAGTTTCAAGAAATTGTTGAAAGAGTCAAATGACGTGGGATTACCGTTCAGTGACCAGTTATTCAAATGTGAGGACAAGTCGGTGGCCGTCACCTCACAGTTCAGAACACAACTCGATGTCGGAAAAATTGTATGGAAGAGACCCAAAGAAATCGTGGACATTCCCCACCTCTTGTATCGGGAGAAGTTAGGACCAGCTCAAGAAGTTGAGTTTGTTGGCGACGGACCCATCAATTGGTTTATTGGCGCCGCACTGGCCATCAGTAAAGACAAAAATGTTTTATTTAAGGTATTGTCATTCAATTCTTATTTAATATCTCATTCTGAAAGACATTCATCTCTCAGGTAATCCCTAAAAGTCAAACCCATTTCCTCCGAGGAATCCTGAAATTCAATTTCTGGCATTTGGGACAATGGGTTAAAGTAGTGGTCGACGATCGGCTGCCAACGTTTGACAACAAACTTGTGTTTAGTAGGAGTCGGTGTGGACTCGTCTATTGGGTACCCCTCTTAGAGAAGGCCTACGCAAAACTGTACGGCTCTTATGAAACGATGGCCTCCAATGGCTCCTTCAACACTGCTCTCATGGATATGACCGGCGCTACTGTTGAGACAATTGCTCTCCAGAGTGATGGCAAAGAAAGAGAACAGTTCAGAATGATTTGTGAAGAAATGGACAAGAATGCATTAATTTGTGCCAAAAGCAAAGTACTTTAATTACTTATTTTTTATGCATATTTTACATTAAATCTAACGCTTTCGGAAGGAATCGATTGCCTCTCAAAACACTTATGGATTACTTAATGATTGCATTTATGTAATAAAAAACATCAAAAAGCCTTTGAGCGGCACTTTTCGTAAGACTTTCTCAAAGGAAAGCTCTAAAGAAAGCGCTTCCATACGTATTATGTGCACAATCGCTAATCTCAAGAAAAAGTATTTACTTATTCCACAACTTTTCAATTTTAACCTTTTCTTCGAATACATAGTTTCTCAACGAATTCACAATCAGAACGACTGCAAGACTTTTGGATTCCAATCGAAGAATTTTGTAGATATTTCGAATCGATAACCATTTGCCGAACGTATGCCACTGAACGCCAATCTATAACCAGAGGAAACTCGAGCTCTCAGTTTTGTTTTGATGTTCACAACGACTGCAATGAAGTGATCATTGATTTAATGCAAACCAATTACAAGGATTTCGTTGGTTTGGGATTCAATTTATATAAAGTTGAAATGAATCGCAACTATAAAATACATAATTTAAACCGAATTCCTGTCGTATTTACTGCCGAATCATTAAAAATACGGAATGCCTTCCAACGAATCGAATTGAGTTCTGGTCGATATATATTGACTCCCATTTGTTCAAAACCAGAATTAGAACTAATTTTACGCATCTTTACTAATAAGACAACAAATTTGAAGTAATCTTTTGGTCTATAATTCATCGAATAATTTCCTTTTGGTTTTTAGAATTCTGACTCAGGATATGCCCCGAAAAAATGTTTTGCCATTTCTATCACCAAAATATCCGAATTTTGTGACCAGAATTACTATAATTAGTGCCAACAGTTTGGAAAAACAGGACCGCTTTGGAGGTAATGACAACAATAACCTTGATACCTTTAACTTATAACCAATGTTTAATTAGCGGCGAACCCTTATTGTGTGATCCGCTGCGGCCGACAAGTCGTTAAGTCGACACCAATTGCAGAAACTCTTAGCCCAGAGTGGGATTACTTCAGTGCTCTCTTCTATCACAACAGATTCGCTTCTTTTACTGTTGAGGTCAGTTATTGTCCGCTATTATTAGTTCTCCTGCTTTCAAATACAAATTTGATAACTTATCCGACAATGTTTTGATCAGTTATGGCATCAGAGTCTTCTTATCGACTATTTCATGGGTCGGGTGGAAGTATTGCCGCGAATTACTGCCAATATTTCTGAAGAGAATTGTACTTCAATTCAAGAACTGGAACTCTTTGGACGTAAGAAAGAGAACAAAACGTTCGGAACAATAAAACTACAGATTTTCACGTATGAAGATCTGCGCGCCTTTTGATTATATAACATGACATATAAAGACGGCTTAACTATCCGTTATTGTAATCGAGATCTCATTCACTCTTTTGATGACTTAATCAATATTTGATTGAATCGTTTACTTTCAATCACTTGTTTTGAATTCTATAGAATTGAGACGTTTTTGTCAGTCAGTCAGTAATTATATAATTTTGATATCAATTAATAGAAACATTCCTTAATTGTCGTACAAATGTATTACAAATGTATTACTTTTAATGTCTTTTAATCACTTAATAGTGTTTTCCTACAAAATGTGCAAATAATTCAAAGAATGCAATTATTTTTCAATTTTAGTATTGATTTGCAATCAAAACGAAAAATACTGAAAATGATTTATCATTTCAAATATTTTTCGTTTTAAAACAATTAAACAATTCGTCCATTTTTTGAACACTAAATAAATATAACTTAAATTCGATTCGTATGGCCTTTAATTCAATACATTTAAATAGATTAACTAGACACTATCAAAATGTTTGCTCTAGCTCTAATTATACTTTATACACTATTTGCCGACTATAGCATATGAGAGTACAGTTTAGACCCTTTAGATCAAATCAATTTATTTAACTTCTTTAAAATAATTTGATATAAGGCTCAATATTAAGGATGCCCAAGCTCAGCGGCTCTAGAGGGTGGTTTTTAAAATTTTTCTAGTGAGGTGGCCTAGGAGGATATTTTTCCAAAATTTTTGCCGGAAAAACACAAAGGGGGAGTAAGGTAAAAAAAATCCCAGCAACAGGAGGGGATATACCTGTAATGTTAAAAGAGCATCACCCAAGTTTGACAAAAGTTTTTAGATTTCGATGAAATTTTAACCATGGTTAGTTTGTCATGACTACAACGATGCAAATCGACCGACAGATAGCACTCTCATCAAAGTTGAGAAAATTTTTAGGAAATAATACGAAGAATACAGATCTCTGTGAAGTGAGAGACAGACTATTCAAGTGTTGTCTGAATTTGAAATTTGTGTTCACTTTTTAATTGACTTTTAATCAGTTTTTGTAATAAATACGAAACAACTAATATGTCTCTGGATTTGGACGATTTGAATACTTCCTCTTTGGATAAGGACTTACAGGACTTCCTGTTAATAGAGCAGCAAAAGGCACATTTTCAACAGCAGGTAATCTTGCATCATGCACTTTGAATGCGCAAAATACCAATTGAACTTGATGAATTTTTGTGAAATTGATTTTTTTGTGTTTAGATACACCGTTTAAATGAGGTGTGCTGGGATAAGTGTGTCACCGATAAGCCGTCCTCTAAGTTGGACTCCAGAACCGAGAACTGTCTGAGCAATTGTGTGGACCGATTCATTGACACGTCTCTGGCGGTAACCCAACGTTTTGCGGCACTCATTCAGAAACAGGCCATGAATTGAATTGACTGTCATTTTGAGTCAAATATCTTTTTAGACTTTTTTAGAATTCAAATAATGTGTTTGAAAATCCCTCTCTCTTACGAAATAGTGCCGTAGTCTCCAAATAGAAGTCATATTCTGTGCTGAAGTCAAAGCGTGATTTTGACTTTAAATCCGCGGGACTTTCATTTGGAAATTATGGGCCATTTGCTAAGAGAAGGGTTTTTTAAACACAATTAGATATAAAATAAAATTTTGTTTAATAAAAGAGAAAATAATTGAATCAAATTTTGATAATTTGTTTATTAAAAATTTGAACAAATTTTGTGTAAAATGAATTGCCGTCCGCTTCCCTCCAAATTTAAGATACTGGCTCTAATTGCGCGTAATCCCGGATCAATCTTTACTATGTAAGGGAATAGAAAATATTCTCTTATTCCAATTCAATGACTGTTTGTGTAAACGATTTATTTTGAAAATGAAAATAATTTTGTTTATAATTAACTGAAAATATAATCGAATTCAAACGAGTTCTGCCTTAGAGTTGAGTGGAGACGACTTATCGACAATTACTTTATTGGAACCGCTATTCATTAGAATTGTTTCGAATTCAGAGTCCAATTGATTCGACTGAACAGATCTGAATGCCGTTAAGTTGACCAGAGTCGAGGCCTGTCTGGCGCTGCCTTTGCTGTCAGAATACTGAGTCGAATACTTAAAGTGTCGATTAGACATCGGATGCGGTGATGTCCGCGAACGACGGTATAAGAACTGATTGGAATCGTATTCACTCGAAGACTCGGAATAGTTTGAAGTCCGCACTGAATCACAAATTCATTTATTTAGAATACAAAAGAACTGAAACCCATTTATTAGAAGGAATACCCCTCTCGAGTGCAATGGATTCTATTCGACGACATGAAGCGGTCGACGAAGACAATTCGCCAAAGTCCGCATTGAGAGCAGTGCCACCACTGGAACAGCCTTCGCCACAACGCGTTCGCATTCTATAAGTAATTAATTAAAAGAATGAATGGAATACCTAAACGGCAATACCTGTGCCAACAGCGCATTATAGCCCTCTTAAACATTCCAAAAGTAATCGGATATCCGATAACACGATTCAATTGTTCGCTTGTTTCAGCAAAAGATGTGGTCAGAGGAGAAACATATATCGGATAACCAATCGGTTGATCACAGGAGGAGTTGATTATATTCCTCAGCGCCTGCTTTGCGTTCTGAATAGAACCGCGCTCTGGATTTCGGTTGCTATCAATTGAATCAATTAATTGGACTTTTGATTAACAAAAGTTTTGCATATATATACTGACCGCAAGTAAACCAACTCCTGCTGCTGTCCGGCCCATAGCCCACGAACGCACTCTCTGTTGATCTATAATTAAAAAGAGTGAATTATGTATTCGGTAAGTGAAGAGGGTAGACCTTAATCACTCTAAAGCTGAGATATCTCTTATTAAGCATAATAATCTTGTACTGATCTGTTCCATCATCGAACACATGCCTCAAAGCTAATAGTGACGGAACATTCGATAAGACAGCATTTCTCCAGACAGGGTCGGCTTCATGTGAAATGACCAGATTTTGTCGATAGTTATCAATGGCGTCATAAAGAGTCGAGTTGTCGTCATATTCTTCTGTAGACATGAAATGATCCTGATGCAATTTTAGAGCCATTCTAATGCTGGGAGCGATCACTTTTCGCAATAAATCCATGTCTTGGAAAACCCACTCATCTTTAGGGGAAGTGATGCGAAAATCTCCTTTGAAGAGAGCGTGTAATCCGAACAACAAGAACTCAACGCTTGTGAATGAGTTATGATGAGAGGCAGCGCTGAGCGCCCGTCTGGCCAATAGACTCAAACAACAGCAAAGCGAAACAATAAGGTTCTCCTTTTCCTCATTTGTCTCAAGTTCTTGTTTAATGAGTTTATTGCGTTGTTTGAGACAGTATTGAATCCAATCGATATATACGTTGCAAAAACTGGAACGGGTTATACCCGACGCTCTGAAGTCATAGTCTTCATCAACACTGGCATTGAAGATAGGATCCAATTCAACATAAGTGGAATCTGCCATACATGCGATCGCATCCCTGATCTCTGGATGTGTTATCCATTTGTTTAGACTCTTAGAAGTAATGCAGTAATAAATAATCGATTTTATGTAATAAATAATAAGAGCCTTCCGTAGATCATAGGGCTGGAGCATAGTTAGGGCCGAGTTGTCACTAATCGAGTAGCCCTCCAAAACATATTTAATGTGAGTGACTTCCCAAGAAAGCCACCTCTGATTAAATGCAGCATTAATTGAAAGCATTCCCGGAATATGACCTCAAATAAAAATAAATAAGTTATTTACTTTTAAAAATTTGAATCAACAGATACCCGGTTCACAACAACAACAGCCCTCATCTTCACTGACGCCTTCACTGATAGCTTCGACTTCTCTCTGTTGACAATATGTTCCCCTAAACTCAAGTCCTCTGACTTGGAATGTGACCAAACCATTGCCCAATTCGATCAAATGAACTAGACAGTTGAGGTTATCGGAGGCCAATACAAAGCAATCTCCCTGTGATACCTGACCCCAACGACCCAACATAAGGTCGCCATAAAGTGAATGCTGTAAAGAACGCGTCAAATGTTCATAAAATATCGAATTGAGATTATTGTCGTCTGCGCCCAATTGAGTCCTTTCCAATTGTGAGGCCAGTCGTGTGTTGGAGTGATCCACTCGTTTTGTGCTTTTCACAAATAGACACTCAATTAAACCATCGAATAAATAACTTAAACTTACTTATAGTCTCGTTCCCAGAATTTGATAGGTCTCACATATGAAGCGAAAAATATTGCGCTGCCCAGAATTGGCTGCAAAGGGGCCGACAGCACCGATGAGATGAGGGCTTGAATGAACATCATCGCAGAATCTGATAAACAGTTGCTATCAATCAGTCAATAGATGGTCAGCAATCACTTACGAGGAACACTGAATGGTTGTGCAAATGCATGGAAGGCTGAGCCCCAAGTTATTTGCCAGGGGGCCACATAAGTCAACACAAATCTCACTTTCAATAAAAGCTCGTAAAACTATATATTCACATATTATTAGAATAATTGACCACAAATTCGGATAAGTTTGAAATTACCTTAAAATAAACGATCGAAAAAACGAAATAATTCAAAAGAAAAGGTTCCGAACGGTTTCTGAGATCGTAGTCGAAGAATAAATAAGTGAAGAGCAGAATATAAAAGTTATGAGACGAGTCATTTAAGGCACTCCTCATACATTTGAAGCCACAAATTACTACTATAAGTGTCCCTAAACTGCAATTAAAATATCGTTACAAATGAATAAATGATTTTTGCAATAACTTACTATACGCCATGTCTATTGAGTAAAAGGGGACAGTCATTTGTTATGGCACTCAAGAAGACTAATGGATAGATAATGCTCTTTTCAATGAGCCAGAGCCAAGCGTGCAATTTCTCGAACCACATCACTCGTGCCGGCCCTTCATTTCAAAGAATTTTGTTAGAATTGGGTACTCTTTGGGGCACTCTATACCTTTGACTTCGAATTGATTATATTCTTTAGCCCTGAATATTGGATGAGCGAAGCAAAGCCATGGATGTTGTTTACGGAAATGGGGTAACAAATAGTGTAAAATGAATCCCCAAATGATAGCCCACAAACACAGGAATATCTTGACATAAGGCTGAAGAGGCAATAGATTTTAACTCAGTTATAAGAATCTATGGGACAGACCTGAAGTGTAAAAATAGTGCTGACATGAGTGGCAAATACAACTATGGTTATGAATATGCAGATGATTAAGTCCGACTGCAATCGCATTGTCTTAAATTCAAATCAACTTCAAATGAATGAATGTCAAGGGAGGAAAGTCATCATCACTTACGACAGTGGTTTGCATTTTGTTGGGTAAGGGATCAGTTATGTCTAATTCAGGTTTGTCAGCAGTCGATTCAGTTTCTTCGGTTGTCATTTCGGAAGAATGATTTTTGACATTAGAGTTATTTGAGTGCAAATCAAGTGCTGAGCGCTTGCATTGGAAACATTTCTTAATGAGATTCCAATAAATAGAGGGATCGCTTGAACTGCGGCTTAAGTGATAGCAGGCGGACAGTAAGAGACCACAAAACACAGAAAAAGTGGCCGTTTGTGTGTTGTTATTGCTATCAATCAACGCTATCAAAGCGAAGACATAGAGCAGAGAAATGGCGACAACACTTCGTATTAGACTATAAGTGGCCGAAGTTAAGCCCATTGTGGCCGCTGTTCCGCCCATTATATTAATGTCGATTTGTTCGAACAAATACATCAAAAATGTATTGATTTGTGGCAAAAGTCCGAAACTGAAGAGTACGGGAAAACTGAGCAAAAATATAAGACTTAAGTCTCGGGTGAGTTCAACGATTTGGCGGTCGAATAAATCGATTCCATAGACCACAAACGATAGGCTTTTGCTCGAACTTTCGATATAATTGTGACTAAGAAGTAATACTGAACTTATCAAACAGAAGTAGACCGGCCTCGAGAACAGAGTCAATCGATTATATCCATGAGTTGGAGACGAAGGGTCCGGTTGGCACGACTGACAATTCAAAGATAAATTAATAAACATTTAAATAATTTTGACAGACCTTTAATAGAGTATATTGACTGCTGGCCATCACTAGACAGAAGACAATTAGCCACAAATCGTGGAAAAAGCCTTTATAGAGGAGAAGTGAACCAAAAACTGCGACCATAACCGCCAGAAATATGGACGCAATTAATTCAAAATTAGTTAGACTTCGGTCGAGAAGAGCCAAAAGAGTCAATCGATCGAATCGTACTTTAATTGGTTTGAACAGAAATAGCTTTAATTTGTAGTATTGCGAGGGTTTGTGTGTCTGCACCGGTGATGAAAACTCCCCGAATCTGAGCGGAAACATCTCCGATACATTACTAGCGTTGAGACCCGGCCCCGAGTTGTGGTTGAAAAGAATACTCGTCGCTAAATCCAGACGTCTTGTGCCACGAGTTCGAGGAAAAGCTGTAACTATTGTATAAATAATTGAGTAATTATTGTATAAACTATTGATGGAAATGAGTATAAATTAAATATATTATGAAATCAATGACTAACTCGGAAACGATTCCGCAAATAAAGAGTTGGCGTTTGGCTGAAGAGCTCGACTGAAATCATGTGGTGTGTCCCCAAACTGTGAGTGCAGTAGTCCTGTCTGCAGCATTTTTGGCGTATGCAACACATTTGCCGGACTGTCCAATACTACTGTCGACCCGGAAGACGAAGACGATGAGTTCCATTTATGATGTCCTGCTTGTGCGCGGACAGCGCTGTAGAGTTCGATATCAAGTAGAGCCTTATCACTATTCATGAGACCACGAGCCACACCCGTACTGTTCTCATCAAAAGTGTAAGTGAGCCAATTTCCTCGTTCGTCTTGAAACACATGAACTGCCCCTATATTTGTATCCTCATGTGATTTGGCCAAATGAGTGCCGGGGGCTGATAAAATTCGGGCTAGCATGTAAGGTGGTGGACCGTTGTCTGCTGATACGTTTTGAGGCAATTCAAGAGCACCTGCTATACTCTCATTGTTGTTGTCCGGCTGTTCTATAGCTTGAAGGGGGCCAACACTAGTGTCGGATCTCTTAATTCTTTTTTTCTTTCGCTGCAATTCATTTCTTAATACTTTAAGTTCATAGTTATGTCCAAATTCTTGGCTTTCAGTTTTGGGCTGAATGTTAGGCTTTCTAAGGAATTCATGTTTTGCCTCATAAGATGTCTGTCTGGAAGGACCTGCGATACATTTAGGTTCCAATGCAATAGAGTTTTGACGAGAATTCGATGCATTACTTTTGTTTTCAATTTCTGCCGCAAAAGAAGAAGTCAAAGGAGTGGTCTCAGCCACCGAAGAAGGGATTGAAGAATGACTGGAACTCAAAGAAGTACTGCTATGAGAAGTATAGGAATCACTTCCGTTATGACTGCTTTCGATGTCTGACTCACTCGAAAAGGTTTGAACACTTCTTTTGTTGATTTCATTACTAGAAGTGGTGTTATCACTAAATTGCAATACTTTTTCCAACTTTTTATTCGATGATATTTTACCAGAACTACAAGATTTTGATACTTTTCTTCTGTTAAGAGTTCTTCGAGGTTTGGATGTCTTCTGAACCTTTCGTTTTTTGACTTTATTTAAATTGACAACAAGTGAGACATCACTTTCGTCGCCGTCATCGCAATCACTCGACTTATTTTGTCGCGACTGAGAAGTGGTCTCCAATTCGAGCAACACTTGAGACTCATTTTCATTCTTTTGAGATTTGAAGTCTGAAAGAACGGGAGAACTCCTCATTGTTTGACACTTAGCTGTTCTGAGTTCGATACTATTGAGACCCAAATCCTGTTGAATCGATTGACTGTTGTTTTCATTGAGATTTTGAGTGGTTCTCCTCAGAAGGCTTTCGATGTCATTATTTGAGACATCAGTGCAGTCGCTCTCAATTCTTGTGGTTCCGATCACTTCAAGGCTTACGGGATGTGACGGTGGAAGTGATGATAATTTTTTGTCTGAAGAGACTTTGGTCTCTAATTCACTTCGAGCTCTTCTCACGACTACAGTATCCGCTCGTTTACGATCAGATTGACTGTCGTTTCTGTTAGCTTGAGCTCTAAGAGCTGCTGGGTCCTGAGCCATGAACCCGAGTTCTAAAGATGCGCCTTTTATTAATACTTCAGAGCTTTCAATCATTTCATTAGTTTTGTTCATTAGATTAACATCACTCGCAGCGGTTCCGATGTTAATGTGAGACATAACTTGATTTATATCACAGTCAGTGAGTTCTGAAACAAAATCACTGTTCGGGACATACATCTGAGCGGACCCTGTCTTAAGATTTGAAGCACAAGAAGCTATTGTTTCTGAAGTGTTAACAATCGCTTCGCTGTGACTCTTAGAGCGCTCAGAAGAAATACCAATTGAAGAGCCGGAACTGTTTCGATGATGTACATCAACTTCAAGATCAATGACACTCGTAGTGGAGGTCACGGCTATATTTGTGGCCATTCTATCGATGAAGTCATTGGAGTCAAAGTTATTAATTAATGAATTGCTGTTATTATTGTCATTAACCGTAGTATTAACCGTAGTACTGAAGTTATTATGAAAAAGAGTCGACGATTCGCTTCTTTTGGATTCTTCGGCGTTACTGTTGTCTGCGATGACAATCATTTCAATATTTTCCTTCTTTTCGCTGTTCGGCAGAAGTGAATCGTTTTGTTCGATGCCATTAGTTTGAAGCCCGAAGTTCTCGTCGTCTGACTGTTCCTGAAATAAAACAATTGATCAAAAAATTTGTTAATAAGATCTATGAAATGCAGAAAACCTGCCTTAGAATTGATGGAATTCTCTTCGACAACACATTCGCCATAATCAAAGAGGCGGTGAAGATATGCGTTTATCAGTTTAATGATAGTGAATAGGACTCCGATCACAAGACAATATACAATCCATGGCTCCCAAGAAGTGGCGATCAATTGGATTGTGAAGGGAAGGCATAGAAACAGAAGCCATAAATATAAGTGAAAGACATTTGAGAAATGGCTCTGTTTTGAGTCGAAAAACCAGCCGCCGGTCAGTGACGCCCAAACACCCGAAGTCAGGATTGAAACCGACTGAGAACCCATTGCCTCCGATGAGGATAAACCGATTTTGATTAAATATCAAAATTTGACTCAATATGGTTCACACCGTTTCCTCCATAACCTCATCGATCAAAAGGGATTCAGTACTCAATTTGTGGTCAAATTGTAAATCAATTCATTTAAGACGAGAGTTAATAAGCGATTAATTGGCCGTTAATTTAGTGTTTGTTTGCATTTATTTACAAATATTGACATCAATTGAATCACATGTTTAGGCGATAAACAGTTCGCACATTACGTGCCATTCATTGCGCACTTCATCCCTAATTTATTCTCAATTTGATTCTTGATCATATCTGCTCTTATTTAGAAATACTTTTACATCAAACATATACATACAATTCGATATATTCATAAGATAATGATTTATGGCATATATATAAATAGAATATAAGATTACATTCCGAATAAATGAATGTGGACCAA
>JAQGCS010001486.1:0-13626 GCA_034702105.1 Fuscozetes fuscipes | reverse complement strand
AGGTCATCATGGGTCATCGAAAAAAATTATCAAATTCCAGATCCCAGTCACAATACAAAGTCTCACATTGTCCTTTAGGGCTAAATCTTGCGTAAACATACGCACTTACTTACAACCCTACTAAACAGTAAACAAACTATTAATACTCGCATTAATGCATTTAGTCTAACGAGTGATGGGTTTGTATCGTACCTATTAAACTCAAACTGGACAGTTTTACAGGTCATACATGAAAAAGATGATTTTTTTTTATTAATTTTTAAACCTATTACTAGATTTGAGTATAATTTTGAGATGAACATGTACACCAATTTTTGGTATGATATATATGAGAAGGAACCAGAGTGAGACAGATAAATTTATTGGTTAGAACAAAATGTAAACAAATAAAAGAAAATTAAGAATGCTATTTCAATATTGATTTAGAATAAATGGTTTTACTGTACTGTACTTGTTATGTCCAGTTTGAGTTTAATGGGTTCTATAGACTATCTGCAAATCAATGGCACTGTTTATGAGTTGTTTACTACAAGTTGTAAATGACGTCAATTCTTATCCATTAATCGCTGAAATTAATTCAAACTTTGAAGAAATGTTTTATCATTATTTCAAAGCATACCTTAACCACAATTTAGTGATATTGAGGATTGTTATCTTGTGGGCAGTCTAGTAGTGGTGAGCAATGGCTCCTATTCCTCGGCCAACGGCCGACGAGTTGTGGGGAAAGCATTTAATGCCCAGCACTTTGACAATCGATGTATTGATGCCAAACGGACTACTCATTGAAGTGGTGGCCACCAGAGAGTCCACTCTAGAGACCATTAAACACGATTTGTGGTCTGAGGCCAAGAAGAATGTCTTATACCGATTGCTTAATGAATCCAATTGTTATATATTTGTTTCTGTGACTCAAGACTCTAAGATAGAAGAGTTTTACGACGAATCCCGAAGACTCTGCGACTTAAGACTCTTTCAACCGATACTCAAACTCATTGAACCCGAAGGCAATAAAGAGGAAAAGATATTGACCTCAGAAATCAGTTTAGCCATCGGTAAACCCGTCCACGAATTCGATTCAATTAAAAATCCAGAAGTTATTGACTTTCGGAGAACTGTTCAAAACATTTGTCGAAATATTGTCGACAAAAGAGAGTCATTACCTCTTCAGGAGAAAGTGTTTTATGCTTTTCCTCCAGAATTGGATGAAATGACTGCAAACGAGAGTCAAAACAGTTCTAAACTCAAACTCAATGTTTGGGTGACGTTTGAAGACGGATCTAATGAACCAAATGTTGTCGAAGTCAATCAAAACTACTTATGCGATGATCTCATCGGTGATGTCCTCAAAATAGTTTATCAAAAGTCAAATAATTTGACTGAAGAACGACAGCAGGAGTTTAGTCAACAAAATAAACATAATTTTGTTTTAAAAATCTGTGGTTTCGAACAATATTTGTTAGGAAACCACCCGTTGTTCAGATATACGGTATGTGCCATCGATTATCTCTTATTAGATATATGTGACTAACCATTTATTATGTTTAGTACGTGCGGTGCTGTATATCCCGAACAAAAGTCCCACAATTGCTTTTAGTCAAAGAAAACCAATTGTACCAAAAGGTACCGAAGAGTTCATTTCTTGTGCCCTCTTTTCTCCGAAGAATCGCTTCACTCAATATGCAGAGTCCCGACAGTCTATTTAATAATCAATTGATGTCTTTGTGGAAAGTGGACAGTCTTTTTCGCATTCGTGTTCTTTTGGCCACTTATGTCAATGTCAAAGATGTGGATCGAATTTATGTGAAGGCCGGTATATACCATGGAGCCGAAGCCCTGTGCGAAGAGAAACTTACAAAATATGTTGTGCCGCAAACCCCGCGTTGGAATGAGATGTTAGAATTCGATCTCTATATACCGGATATCCCCAGAAATGCAAGGCTTTGCTTTTCAATTTGTGCGGTGACGTACCGAAAGCGCCGGGAAGAGCACTGTGCCATTGCTTTCGGAAATATGCAATTATTTGATTTCAAAAGCCGTCTCTTAAGCGACAGAATTAACATTAATTTGTGGCCAATGCCTAAAGGCTTCGATGATTTACTTAACCCGTTGGGAATGATTGGGTCCAACCCTAACAACGACTCCTCATGTCTTCAAATAGAGTTCGACCGATTCTCAGCTCCAGTAGTCTTCCCTCCTGAGTCTCAAATCGAAGAGTACGCCACTTTTATTAACAAACTTGAGCTTGAGAAAAGCCTACCAGCCTTTGCTGTAGGCTCTCAAAGTAGTTGTCGCTACCAAAGTCAAGAACCGGTTCCCGCCAATGAAAAGATGCAACTAAAAGACATTCTGAAACGAGACCCCTTATCAGAATTGTCAGAACAAGAAAAGGACCTCTTGTGGAGACTTCGCACTTATCTGTTGACAATTCCCGACTCTTTGCCCAAACTGTTAGATGCAGTCAAATGGAACAGTAGGGATGAGGTCTCACAACTCTATTGTCTTCTTAGGCATTGGCCGCAAATCAAAGCCGAAACGGCTTTAGAACTTTTGGACTGTAAATATGCAGATCCCACAGTTCGGTCATATGCTGTCAAGTGGTTGGATGAGGGGCTTTCCGACGACCATTTGCTTCAATATCTTTTACAATTGGTTCAAGTTCTTAAGAAAGAGCCCTATTTTGACAACGATTTGTCTAATTTTCTATTACGTCGGGCGCTTATGAACCAAAGGATCGGTCACTTCTTCTTTTGGCACTTAAAGTCTGAAATGTATGAACCGTTGCATTCATTGCGTTGCGGTATATTATTGGAGGCCTACTGTCGAGGTTTGCCCTTGGACATTCTTCGCTCAAATGTCAAACAGGTGGCGGCCCTCGAAAAACTTGAAAAACTAACCGATGTTCTTAAAGAACATAAAGACGACACACAAAAGGACAGAATTAAATTTCTCTCGAATTACATCAAACAGACTGATTATTTGGAAGCACTTCAGGGACTGCCCAACCCTTTGAACAATTGTCTGGTTTTAGGCAATATTTTGGTGGATGACTGTCGAATCATGGATTCAGCCAAACGTCCACTTTGGTTAGTCTGGTCAAATCCTGACCCAATGGCTCATATCTCGTGTCCGACAAATGCCATTATCTTTAAAAGTGGTGATGACTTACGTCAGGATATGTTAACTCTTCAGGTGATACGTATAATAGACTTGATATGGCGTCGCGAAGGTCTGGATCTGAAAATGCTTCCATACTCTTGTCTGGCGACTGGAAAACAGGTTGGAATGATTGAAGTCGTTCGCAATGCAAAAACAGTTATGAATATCCAGCGCTGTGGGGGACGTATGGCTGCATTTCAGGTCGATTCCAGTCAATTACATAAATGGATTAAAGAAAACAATAAAGATAATTACGACACAGCAGTGGACAACTTCACCAAATCCTGTGCCGGTTATTGTGTGGCCACATTCATACTCGGCATTGGAGATCGAAATCCGGACAACATAATGATAAATGAAGATGGTCAGATCTTTCACATAGATTTTGGACACTTTTTGGGACATTTCAAGAAAAAGTTTGGAATCAATAGAGAACGCGTTCCCTTCGTTCTAACCTACGATTTCCTTCAAGTAATCTCTAAAGGATCGGAAAACCCCCTCAAAAGCAAAGAGTTTGAAAAGTAAGCGAATAGGAGTATTTGTTTGGCTTAAGTTACGATAAAGTTACCAGCATATTTTTGTTTTATAATAGTTTTCAGCAGTTGTGTGGAAGAGCTTATCAGGCGCTCCACCAAAATGCTAATCTGTTGATAGCATTGTTCGCAATGATGTTGTCGACAGGCATTCCTGAACTACAATCCATGGATGACATCAGTTATTTACGGCAGACATTGCAAGTGGAGAAGACTAGTGAAGAAGCCCTGCATTACTTTGAGACGCAGCTGGATGAGGCACATGGAGGAGCATGGTCAACCAAAATTGACTGGTTTTTTCACAATATTAGGCGTAAGGGTAACGTTACGTAAAGGTTATCCATCGCTCCCACACTTAAAGTTGTTTCCGATTTATTTAATCGATAGTCGATATTGCGTTGAATTTTTGATAATTTTATAATTTATTCACTTTTTAATCGTTTTTAATATAAATACATATTATATCGCAAATCGTTTTCTTGATATTTGTGGTCATTTTTTGAATAAATTCAAAGAATTTAAATAAATGCCATCGGATTATGTAAACAATCATTCTCTACAAACTCTACAATATGGGTCATAAAAGCTATTTTGCAGGGGTGCCCAAGGGGGTTGCTTGCTGACTAGAGCAACCTTGACTAGATCAACGTTGGTCGCCCCCTAGAGTCGAAAAATTTGGCAAAACCCCCATATAATTTTTTGAAAATTTAACATTACAGGTATAACCCTCCCCCTCGCAACCGAGAGACCCTGGTCCCCCTTTGTGTTTTTTGCCGAGCGAAACGAGGCGGCTTGTATTTGCAATTTTTTTGATGGCAAATTCAAAAAACCCCCCACCCTAGACCCCCCTAGAAAAATTTTGAAAACCCCGTAGCCTAGACCCCTAGAGTCGAAAAGCTTGAACATCCCTGATATTTTGTGATTTACAAGAACATATTCTGAGAATGTTGTAAAAATGACCAGAATAATTTGTAAGAATGTAACTAGAAAATATTTGATATTCTATGTTAGTGGACTCAAATTGAAAGCAAAGAACCTTTTGTTTGCATACTTTCTCTCATTAAGATTCAGGAAACGTTTGGCTGAAGATTATTAGGAAATCTCAAAATTTTGTATTGAAATTTGAATTTTTATATTTTTGTTTCAAATGAAATGAAAACTTATTCTTTAAGTCAATACTTTTAAGAGTGTCTTATCTTTAAGTATAGAAAAAATTGAAGCAAAGTTCGAGTAAAAAGTTGTTGAAACGTCTGGCAGTAAAAGTTGAAATTGTTTTGCTTTCCGGTGTAACTGCACTGTTGTATATGTGGCATACCTTTGACATTCCAGAGCTACTACTTCAGGGCTAATTGCAGGCTTGCAGGTGCGTCAAAGCCAGTTCTCAGACGACTGAGTATCCATTTAGAGACTCAACAGAGCGTCAAAGTTACCCGAAATACCATTTGAAGAGAATTTCAACTATTAATTGAAAATTATTAAAATCTTTTGTCGACATATCTTCTAGCAATTTATGTACAAAAGAATTGCCTTTTTATTACTGAGTGATATCTGAAGCGATACCAAACCGTCGAAACAGATGTCTGTTCATTACAACAAAAGTTTGCCGAATATGAGCCATACTATGAACCATACATTTTTGAATCAGTTATTTTGGTGGAGAAAGTTAAGAAAAGCGAAGAATGTGAACACTTCTAATTCTTTTAGTAATGTTTGTGTGATTATGAAGAGCGAGCAAAGTTGTGTCACTCAATGTTTCCACTCACAAACTTCAGTCACTCCTGCAGTCACTTTCATTAATAGAGAGGAAGGCATTGTTTCCATGCAATTAATGGATCGAATTATGATAAATGACAACGAATTATATTCAATGGGTTTATCCGATTACACACAATATCATAATCCTAACCACAACTTTCAATCCACACCCAAACCAATAGAGGTATCACCTCTTAAAAGTGATTCAGTCTACAGAACCGACGATCATCAATGGTTTTATGGATCAATTGGACGACAAAAAGCAATTGAGTTACTCGAAAATTGTGCGATAGGTTCTTTTATTGTTAGACATTCAATGACTCAACAAAATTGTTTAGCGCTTACACTAAGAGTACCCAATGATTACCATTTGACGGGAATCGCACACTACTTGATCTTAAAAACTGAGGCCAACGGATACAAAATTAAGGTATAACTTAATAGCCGTCTACTCGTCAATAGTCTTAAAATTGAGACAGTAGGAGCTATTACAAATTATGTTAACAAAGTTTGTCTAGTTCATAAATTAATGAAACTATGTTTTATTTTGAAAATCATTTGAAGGGTTTCCTCAAAGAATTCGAAAGCCTTCAATCGTTAATCATTCATCACAGTATTCTGAAGGAAATGCTTCCCTGTCCTCTACTTATTCAAAATAATCAGTTGAATCGAAAAATGTGTTCGAATTATTCGTCTGCTCTTCAAATGAAAAATCATTGCAAAGAAATCGAAGATATTTTAGTGGACATCGATTCGGACCCTAATTATCAAAAAATTCTCATCGATTTTCGCAAAACATTATATCAAATAAACTGAATTTCATTTTTATAAATTAAATGACCAAAATTGTATTTATTATATAAATAAGAAAAAATAATTGAGTCATGAGTTGCAGGCTTTTAAATATTCATTAGTTTGAGTAAAAGATTGGAATTTTTGTGAAACATATTTTGTAAAATCTTTTATAGAAATTAAATAAATTTGTTTTGAGTCGAAAGTCAAACATTTGGATGCATTTGATTTACAAATTTCTGTAAAACGGGTCATATCTTTGCCGTTGTATACAATTCGCAAATAAATATTATTATCATTCGTTCGGTTCTTACGAATGTATGTCTCGAATATAAGCCTCGAAGCATACGGAGGAATAACACCATCGAAGAAGTTGAGGGCAGTGATCAGCGCCACAATCGTAATGTCGTGACCAGAATAAAGAGTCAATTTTGGGATACTTTGTGTCGCATTCATACGTCTGGATAAGTGATTGAGAAACCCATAGATTTTAAGCCATTCCAAGTGCTTAAACTCATGAGAAATTGATAATTGTTTGCCATGAAATTCAATGAAAGATATCAATTGTTTGACATCATCTAAAGAGACACATTTGTTATCAACACAGGGAAGGCGATGGTTGTGACACATGTAGGCCATGAGTCCATCGAAAAGAGCGATCGGAGACGTAAACAATTGACTTTCGTTTTGGTTTTTGGCAATAATGGGCTTCAAATCATCAATGAGTTGTAAAACTGCCGGATGTGAGGACAGAATCTGTCGCTTATTTTTATTCAAAATTTGATGCAATTCTTCGTTTTTTTGACAAACTTTTGAACAAAATTCACGACTAAAGCAGAAAAATGTGCCGAAAGTTGTGGCGATTTGAGGAAAATTCTTAAAATCAATGATTGTTTTGGGTTTTAGGAGTCCGTAAATAAAAGCAACGGCTGACTGATAGGTCCGCGAATAAGGGGTCGAATAAACTTTAATCTGATCCGCACTTATATTTAATTTAGTTCTATAAAACTGACCCAATTGTGAGCCCAAAGTCAAGTGTTGGACAAAACCAAATCGAGACAAAAGACCCGATTCTAACGAATTGGAGTTCGCCATCGAATTCAATGTTCTATCTCTGAGAGAATGCTTCAATCGGTCCTTGGCTTCAATGAAGAATCTCTTAATAAATGACTGGAAACTGTTTAATCTCGGAATGAGAAACGGATCACAGCTTATCAAAGACTGGTTTCTGACCGGACGGAGTGGTCCCCGATCTCCATGTCTTATGACTACAAACACTTTGAATAGATTCAAATCTGAGACTAACTCTACTTTTCTGTCGTTCTCCTCATTCACAGCAATACTTGTGAATGGATTGCAATAACTTTGGATTCGTGGTATTCGATCCAAATTCCTGTCGAAGACATCGAATAATTCCGTTTTGGTATTTGTGACCACTTTTGCCATTCGTTTGTCTTTAATACTGCCATTAATGTAGAGATAAGTAACTAAACGTTTGAACGAAAACATTTGAAAATTTGTTGATTTCGAGTAATACTTACATAAAGTGAACGAAACGAATATAAGAATGACTGCAATGAAAGCCGACAATAATCTCATCCGAAGAAAAACTTTTAATAAAAGTTTGAAATTCCTTTTGAGTGCTTTCATTGCATTTGTGGACAAATGTTTGAATTTAATCCACAGACATATGACTCGTAACCAAAATAACGTTTAGTATATTATTGGCTCAAATCTATTTACAATAGTATCGAATATTACAATAATACTCATTATTATAACTCATTGCTATAATCTGTGAAATGATTAAAATCTGAAGACATTCACTAATATTTACCAATTATTGGTTCATTGAATTTGTGTTATTTACTCAGTTGTTAAGTCAATAAACTGAATGTCAAAACATTGAGATTTGACTGTATTTATGGTATTTGTAACTCATTTGAGTCATACGCAATAATTGCCACAAATATTAAATCAATTGATTTGTAGACAATATTTAGGATCATTTATTCACATCAGACCATAAATGAATTAGTTTTTTAATTTTAGAAATATAATATTAAAATTGATCATGTTTCTTATGAGCCTATAAAATATGTTTAATACTAAAAATATATTTTTTGGCCGTTTTTTGTTAAAATATTTGAATGAAAATCACTTTCGGACTAATTGGCGAAATCGGAGACTCTTTTCCAAAATAAGTGACAATTCATATGAATCACAAGAAATCAAAGTAAATAATTGTCAGAATCGATATTATTTACACAGCAGTAGAATAGGACGGCATTTGCTGACCCATGTCTCAAATGTTTTGTCACTTGATCTTGCTCATATGCTTCAAATTATCGATTTTATTTGAAATTCTTTTAGAATTATGTTTAAAGGATTTGTTTCTTGCAGAAATGTTGTGACATTTTAGAAATATCATATGATTTCGATGAAAAGGAATTGAGGCAGGCATATTTAGAGGGCTGCAAACGTACACATCCTGACCTCAATCAGACCCATAGTATGGAAAAGTGTAACCAAGAGTTTGTTTCCATAGAATTGGCGTTCAATACACTCAAACACTATTTGAAGACAAGACACAAAAGTCAACAAATGATCGATGAATTGAAATCAGCCGAGGAGGAGGAAGAAGAAGAAGAACATGGATTTGAACATAAAGTGCCTCAACACATACAATACCTTAGCTTTGATGGCATAGGCTATGGAACACTCACTGAACGTCAAAAACAATACCAAAAGTACAGACTCTCTAAGGCTACGAATCGCGTGAATCAGTTTCACATTAACGCAATCAAATCAGGCCATGAATTGTCACAAAAGAATGCAAGTGTTGTCAAAGATAGTAATCTTCAGCGACAGATCAAAACAAAACAAGGATTCGATCGATTAGTAGAGGATTTGATTCAAGAATCGATGGCAAGGGGTGACTTCGAAAATCTTGCTGGTTATGGCAAACCTCTTAAATATAAACCAGAATATCCTTATTTGGATTCAACTACTTATAAGTTGAATGAAATCCTAATAAACAATGGGTTCGTTCCCCAATGGGTTCTTCTCGAACGAGAAATAAGAGAAGAGAGGAAATCCATTAAAAACAAACTTCTTTACCTCAAAAATGAGTCCAAATTGAATGATATTTAGTTTGTCAAACAAATATTGACAGAAAAGGTTACGGATGTCAACAAAATGATCGACAAATACAATACAATTGTTCCGATTCTTAGTAAACAACAAACTCTTATAAATTTGGAGAAAGAAGTCAACAAAATTAATAATACGGTCGATACTATCGGTGCTCATACCTGTGATCACACATATAATAGTGATATTAGTGAGAGTCAGAAGAATAATAATTCGCAAAATTTTAATTTTAATTCAAATGATTATATTTCGAGCGATAAAACAGTTGTCAATAATTTTGAGGAAAGAGTCAAAAACGAGAAAAATTTCTTCAAAACATTTTTTTCGTTGTTTTCATGAAATAAAGAATTATTTATTTATTATAATAATTATATGTTTTTCAATAATATATTTATATTAAGAAGTTATGAATAATTGATTTATTGATATCGATATCACATCAAAAGAAAACATTGAAATATCACAATGTCTTCACTTGAAGTCAATTATTGGGTGACTCCAAGCGATAGATATAAACAAATAGAGAAAGACATTTAGGCAGCAAAAAAACAAAACCACTGACTCTCACGTAATGGAAGTACTGTTAGTCAAAAGTCTGCCAATTCTGGGAAACATCAGACGAAGTACTCATAAAATCAGTAAAACCATTCGGTTTAATTGCATCACTTGTTGTCCTCGAACATTGTTTGCTTCTGTTCTCTGGAATCGATAGTTCCATTGGTTGTGAGTCTCTATTCTTTGTGTCATTCGATTCCAGCGGACACTCCAGTGAACTGTTTTTAATTCCGTAACAGAAATACATCGCAAGTCCTGAAAGACAACGAAAACCAATTTTGATAAATGTTAAACAAAGAGTTGGTTCTGACCCGCGATCATCCAAATTGTGAATCGAACTAAAGTCAGAATAGAAAGCCTTAGAATGAGATATATATTAATGATTATGGCGATCGCAGGCACGAACGGCACTCCCGGAGCTTTGAATTTTAAATCGCATCTTCGAATAAATTATCAATTAAGTTCATACAATGAGTTAGCATTGCAGCTTGGCAATCATGGCTCTCACCTGATCTGTGGCTGTCGTGAAATGGCGAGAATGCAGCCGACAATGGCTACAAAAATTCCACCGAAGAATAAAACGATAAAATGATTGCTCCAATCGAGACAATTGATATAATAGGCCATAATTATGTCAAATATTATGGTCAGAACGAATAGCGCTGCAACCAATTTGACCACATGATAGCCCGTCTCCTCAGAAGCGGGACCATGCACCTTCCAACCGTACGGAAATAAATACATACATAGCTTCTCATATTTGTCCAAAAGACCTGACCTTTAAATTCAAACATTTATGAGTTCAATTTTTTTGCAAAATAATAGAGATGGAAAATTGATTGTCGCCATTTTTAGATAAATATGGTTTAAAACCAGTTATAATTAGCTCAATTTATTTTAAATAACAAAAACTTAAGGGAAAAATCGTCAATTTCTCAGCCTTTTTTGGTCCATTATTTTTATCGCAAAGCTCAGGGTATTTTAGCAAATTCTCGGTTTTAGGGGTATATTTACAGCTTATCGTTAGAACACTCTTTTATGGAATCCATGGCTTTACTAGATCATCAAATAAATATTTTGGACTCTCATGCGACTGATCTAAAACAAGCTATTAATGATCATTAAGAAGTCATTAATGGTCACAAATTTCATTTTTTAATTGTCCAAAAACAGTACAATAATTAAAAAGTAAGTTTTTAAGTGATTAAAAATTAGCAACATGGGCAGCTGTATAATGTAACACTGGTTTATATGTCATTACTTTAATCAGCAAGATCTAATAAAAGTGTTTTCCTCCTACTTTACTGACCTCGCATGTAATCGTTACACTTGCATAAACTTATTTAAATTGCGGTCAAACGTATTGAGAAAAAATTAAATAGCACTTAGAAAATTTAAAATTTTATTGGGAATATAATGCTTGAGCATCCCTGATAATAAGAAAATGATCACTACCAAGAAACGTCAACTCTTAAAGAATTTAACAGAATATAATTGTTTTGTGAATCTTTGTTCTAAGAAAGTAAGTGAGTATAATAGGAATGAAGACAAACCTCCGGCCACTACTACCGCCGTGTTGATAGGGGACAGACCCGTAGTGAAAGCCTGCATTTCCGGGCACTAAGAATTCGTCGTCTTTGCTCTCCTGTCGAAAACAGTTCGGATCGGTTTCATCGCTTTCGGAAGAATCGCATCGATTGGTTCTTTTCGTATGAATTCGTTGCTCTTTAGGTGTAATGAAAGGCGTGAATTGCGGCGCATTCGATATAACTTGTGGCGCGACCTCTTTTATGGGAGTGGGACAGGCAGATCGAATCGAATGCGGCAGCAGATCCACTAAATTAGTTCTCGATGGCTGATATCTCAAAAGTAGAACACATGTTGAAACCTGTGAAAAAATGCCGTCACAACCAATACTCTGACCTACAATTTGTCCAAACAAAGTAGTTTTCGTGGCACTTATCTCAACTAAATTCAATAGATCTATACCAGACTCTACCAGACTATACCCTTTAAAATGCCTACTTTCAAATGGAGGACACACTACTCACAAAAGATTTAAACATTGTGTATAAAACATCACTTAATATGAGCAATCTCCATTCTTCCTAAAATTCTTCGTAGAGACTAATATAGCATGCTCATAATTATGAATTATAAATTAATGAAGTGTTCAAATATAGTATTACTAAACTTGAGCAGTGTCAATACTCATCTTCAAAATATAACGAGGATAAACTTTATTATGAATTTGTAATAACCACTTAAAAGTTAACTTGTTAGTTTATCAAATTTTAAGGGATTATTTGTTTATAAATACTAATAATAGTAAGTTTGAATGAAAATTCTCAAGTTTATTCATGAAGCTAGCAAAGTCAATAAATAACATTCACTATTTTTAGTGGACATTATTAGTAAGATCGGAGTTCACTGCTTAATATCAATGATAACTTTCATTAAGAATTATTGAAAATTAAGAAACTCTTTTGTTTATAGAACATGACATCAATTCTAACCATTAAAGCATTTGTCTTATAATGAACTCAATATTTTCTAAACTCAATTACTAATTGAGAAAATGTAAAAATAACTTGATAATTTATTGTAAATATATTTTAAATATTGACTTGATCAGAAATGTAAACACTTGACTATAGAGATGTAGAGTATGGTGACATCTTAAACTGAACATAGAGAAATTGCATTAAATGCATGAAAAAGATTACTTTTTTATTAGTTTAGAATCCATTACTAAATTTGAATACAATTTTGAAATGAACTTGTACCTCAAAAATTTTTAAACCTTTTTAAAATCATATATGTATGAGTAGAAATCTCTTTTACAGATAAGTCTATTTGTAAGAACCAAAAGTAAACAAATAAATGCAGATTTGAAAATGAAAGTTCAATTTTGTTTTCCAGTAAATGGTTTTCTCTATGGTCAGTTTGAGATGTCACCATACTCTAGAGTGTAAACAATTATCTCATTGGTGGTCATTATTGTCATATTTCTCGATATGAATGGTGTTATATCTGTTGTATTGTATGCATTAGTATATATATGGTATGTCTAATGCTCTGCTCCTCTAGGAAATTATATCAAGATATAGACTAAAGAGTGAATCATACTCAAATTTCAACGAGATAAAACCAGGAAGGCAATTTTGATTTTCTAGGAGGGGCTTGACCTAAAAATTGGACGCATGTGAGCTATGTACCCCTTGGCCATTACTAATTGTACTTATCAGGTAAAATGCTGCAAATATTACCAAAGTATATGCCATAAGAGTGCCGATTGACATCATTTCGACCAACACTTCGAGTGACATAATCAGTGCAATAAACGCAGTAAACGCTCCTAATATTAAAGTGGCCTTCAGTGGAGTGTTTGTCAGATTTGAAATTTGTGCCAATTCTGTGAACACAAGTCCATCCTTTGCCATCGCATATACAACTCTTGGCATTGGGAACTGCAACCAATTTTATTCCCATTACTTTCTATCAAATCATATTCCATCAAAATTTACAAACCATTGACCCTAACATTGAAACTGTGAGACCTGTGCCGACAAAAATTCATTATTAATGAGTGAATGAGTGAGTAAGTGTTTGTGTTTGTGTTTGTGTTTGTGTGTGTGTGTGTGTGTGTGTGTGTGAGAGAGAGAGAGAGAGAGAGAGAGAG
>JAQGCS010001485.1:0-13635 GCA_034702105.1 Fuscozetes fuscipes | reverse complement strand
AGAGAGAGAGAGAGAGGCTCGAGCTCAAATCCTAGGATCATTTCAGGCTATGGATCCGTATGCACATCTCTGCTTTTAATCAATTAATAATTTGACTTCCAATACACTCACAAATTATTTAAGATATTCTAAAATAAGAGTGAATTGTTCATTCTTTATTACTAAGGGAATATTTCTTCATTTCAAAAAAAGCAAAATCAATAACAGGTTGTTTAGAGTTTCAATCACTTAAAGATTACTTTGTCGCTTAATATTTTAATAAAAATCGCTCAAAACCAAACAGTGATCTTGAACATTTCGTTATATTTCATTCCATTTGTTTTCACAATCGATCGAATAAAATTGAAAATAATTATTTATTTTACAATGACAAAGTTGTTTTACTACCGTATTCCCGCAGAATTTTCCACATGTCGGTATAGAATGGGGTTGATGATAGTGTTGCTATCCATGTCGGTTAAGCAGAGGGAATATGTGTTATTTCAGGTCTGGAATGTTATTTCCACTCAAATCAGATCAAATTATATGTATCCCTCAATGTAAAATAATTCTAATAAATTATCTATATAATAATCAGTGTACAAAAAAATAACTAGCAAAAACAACCAAAATGCTGAATTCTATTAATTATAAATATGTGCCCGAAAAGTATGCATGGGCTCTAACAGAAGGCCTCCGAAGTAACATCAAGCTGGTGCCTATGCGCCTCTTAAGAAATAAAATCTAATCTGACTATAAATATCTATCTCTAATTCAAATTTTTCTGGAAAATTCCTTTAACTTTTTGAATTATTTACAATTTTCTCCAAGGAACGCATTTTCAATACACCCTATACAACAAAGAATCTAAAGCTAAGTAATCAAAAAGTTAGCTAAAGAAATATTTTTGACCTTCAATCTATACCGAAAGTCCTATATGGAAGACAGCATAATGATATTTTTAAAGAAATGACCAACCTCAGCGACAGATAGTAAATTACGCGCGAATACGGTAGTTAGATTTTTTTAATAGAAATTTTATTTGACGCAATATTTTGAGGAATACTCAGAGGAAGTGTCTTTAAAAACGTGATGTCTTCCCATTGTTTGGTTTAAAAAACACTGCATTCAAATCTGAAAAATAATTTGCAAGAAATCAATTTGAGTCAATTTATTTGAATCGTGCTCTAAATAAATAAGTTACAAACCAGTAATTACTAAATAGACAAGGAAAGAAATAAATAAATATACCAGGGGTGAGGAAGATAGTCGACCTTAGAAGGGTCCCTTAGACCAAAAAATCAGGGAGTATAAAATGTATTTTCCTACTCGTCGGCAAAAATGCAAAGGGTGGACCAAGATACTGAGATTTCGTGACTAATTATTAAATGATATGACGATTATTTGTGCGATTAATTGTGAAATATCAGTTTCAACTTTGTCCTCTATGTTTAATTAATTTGAACAGTCATTATGCTGCAAAAGTTATAAAGTCTCCTCTCTTATCAATGATCATTTCAATTAGAAGTAAAGACCAGAGATTGTGTTCTTGAATTTCCAAACAGTAGCTCAAATCAATTGTGTTCTTGTAATTAATCTAATTTTGTTGCGGAACTCACAGTGGAATTCAGTATAAATTTTGGTCAAAACCAAGTCTTTCGCTTCAA
The DNA here is from genome assembly GCA_034702105.1 of Fuscozetes fuscipes. Taxonomy (NCBI): domain Eukaryota; kingdom Metazoa; phylum Arthropoda; class Arachnida; order Sarcoptiformes; family Ceratozetidae; genus Fuscozetes; species Fuscozetes fuscipes. Next base: position 11,989 of record JAQGCS010001485.1, on the reverse strand, counting down.
TTTATTTGCAGTAAAATCAATAATTCTTTTGTAACAATACTTAATTGAATCGATTGAATAGTTTTTAGATTAAATTTTATTTCAAAATTGACTCAAAATTTTAGAAGTAATGTTTAATCAAATCTTACCATTGCCTTGATTAATATTGGAAAATCCAGCAAAATTGTAGAAACTCTAAACCCAATTCACTCAAATATTGAAAGGGGTATAGAATTATATTTTGAATTAAAATTTTATGAATTTTCTCCGATTACACGAATATCAAAGTTCTATTCAAAATGAGATGATATTTCAGCCATAATTAGGCTTAATCACTTACAGTGAAATAATAGTTTTGGTCACGATATTTCATTTCAGGGTCAGTCGGACAAAATTGCAGATTTATAAAGGATCATATTTATAGATAACGTGTTTACATCGCATTAATGTCTTGTTTCAAAACCAAATATACTTTCTAAAGGAGGAGGTCAAATAATCAAATTATCCCTCCTTGATGAAAATATTGAAAATACCCTCTGAGTATCCAAACTCCGGTATATCACTCTCGAAAATTAATGCCCTCCCCGATATCGATGATCTTGGTTATCTCTGCTGTCACATAACCACTACTTGCACTTTAAAGCAAAAATTTTATTCAAAAATTTATGAAAGTTTAGTCATTCATTGAATTAATGATAAATTATTCCATAAGTTATGAAATGAAATGCAAATTAAGTCTCTTTTGTCTTTTGGCTAAAATATTTTTCGATAAAAATTTACGAAATAATATATTAAATTCAAAAATATTTCATTCATTCAAAACTCACTTAATTTAAACTTTCAATTAATATATGGATAAAAATGAATTGTTAGAAATTTTTGACAATGAAATACAACTTCATATTATAGAGAATATAAATAGATCTCTATATTTATAAATAATGTAATTTCAATTAATAAATTCAATATATTATAAATTATAACTGTTAACAACAGAAGAAATGCAAATGTTATATGTTTATGGCACTTTAACTAATTGAGCCAGAGATACATATTGTCATTAGTAGAAGCATTGTTTTATTAATATGAAAATTGAATTGTTGAAGTGACAAGCGAAATTATTTTACTAACGTCAGATATATTGTAAAATGAAATTGATGCCATTGGACATGGTAAACTGATTTATAGCACTGTAAGAATCAGTAAACATAACCTCCAAAATTCTAATAATGTTTATCATATTTAAGGAGAGTTTAGTAAGAATTGGTTTTATATACTTTGAATCCTTATTTCTTAACTCAACAACTCTTGACATTCAATTGATGTCTTCCGAAGAACTTTTCTTATCTTTCACAATTTCCAGTTGAATGCAAAATGATTGCTTATTTTGCGGATCAAATGCATTATTATGAGAGACGACCCGCAGGGGTCACCAAATTCTGTTTTGTTTCACAATTCAATTCCGTTCTCTATTTAGAATCACATTTGAAAACATAGACAATATTTTACAGTTTATTCTAATTATACACAACTCAGGGAAGATGTTCAGGCATAATGCTCAGGGACACTATGTCTTTAGCTTCTAGTCAGACATTACACGCTTCATTGATACCAGGGGTGCCGAAGAGGTGGTATTTCATCTAGGGTATGAAGGGATGCTCGGATCAACAAAATAACAACTTTACCGAACTCTGGACATCAAATAAGTGACCAAAGATTTCCGAAAATCTAGGGGGGGGGTCAAAACTCCTCGGATTTGAATGACAATTTTTCGGATTTTCGGAAATCGCCCAACAAATTTTTCACCAAAAAAACAACTTTAGAGGTCATTTGAGAGGTCATGGAGGTCATCTAAGATGATTTCGAGACAAATAAAAAATACACCCCCCTTCGGCACCTCTGATTGATACCCGTTTTTCATTTTCAAGTGATTTTCAAAAAACTTTTGAATTGTTCTAAAATTCATTTGAGTGAAAGTCAAACTCATTTAAGAAATATCATCAAAAATAAAGATAAACATCTATAATAAATAGTCTTTCAAATACTTACGCAACAAATGAGAGACTCAGTAATAATAATAATAATAAGTAGAACAATAAGTAGACCAGCTTGCTATTAGTGAACCAGGATGTAAAACCTGTTTATTAAATGAATATGACTTTGGTTTGGATCTTACTTTCACAGAATGCCAACAATTTTGTATTAGTCTTCAAATTGGAAATTAATAGGAGAGAAATATTGCCCTTTTGAACACTTTATTAAAAATATATATATATATTCCAACTCAATTAAAATTGAATTAAAATTCTGGGTATTTTCATAATTGAAATATTTGAATTTTGGCTTAGAATTCAATTTCTAATAATGCATTATGGTCCATTATGGTCCACATTCTTTTTTATAGGACAGTCATCTTCTGCTCACAGCACAGAACGCGAAGCATTCATCTGATGTCATTCATATGTTGGTCATTACCGGCGATATTTTTTGGCATATATTTCGTATCGATTCCGTGTCAAGGTAATATTATTCATTCTTTACTTAATAAAAAGTAACTGTAAATAGTTTCGACTCAACCAACTCATTGATTTTAAGAATTAAGTTGAGAACCAAATCTAGATACATTTTGGTAAATTTAGTCTAAATTTTTAAAATCCCGGTCTTTTAAATTCAAATATATCCCATTTTTATATTAAATTCAAATAATAGGAAAATATTTTTATACAATTTTAGAACATATTGTGTCACAAATTGAAACATTTTTAAGGGATGTCTATTCCGAGTCCCGCGAAAAAAGATTTACTAATTTTTTTAAGTGAAGAAAGTTCGACTTATGCTCTTGACCAAATGTGTCCAAAGGGGTATAGCCTAAATACCCCCTAGATTCGAGGCAAATTTTTGTGAAATTTTTCTGCCACAATACCCCCCCCCCCCCATGAAGCCTCCGAAGAGACAGAAAATTTTTACCCTTTGAAGTTTTTGTCTGAGGAGCCAGGAAAATATATCCCTATACTCCCGTAATTTTTGGCCCTACTTTTGACTTTGCGTGTTGAGGATATCATTATTTGTTACCATGTTATAATTAATAATTTAATCACCAATTTTAAAAGCATAGTCAGTCAAATTTTACTCACTTAGAAAAATTAGGTAAAATTCACATCGCTGACCTCGGAGTATACATTTCTTGAAAATTTCTCAATTTGTTACATCCATTTCGTTGGAAATGACGAAATTGTTCCTACTGATTTAAACTTTATTATGAACAACTGCGATTTTTGTTTCATATCTTAACTAACTTCTCCCTAGTAAAAAATAAAATGGAGAAACCTTTCCACGATCCTCTGTTTTAGATAAGCTTGACTATTGCTGTCTTGTTAAAGAACCTATATTTTTGCTCTTAGCGTCAATTATTCAAAATAATGATTTGTGATTTTCTTTTAGATTTATTACTCTTTTTGTTATTAATTAGAATGAAATCGAAACCAATTCTATATTAGAGTCAATAAAATCTTTTTTTAATTGTCGACTAAAACTTTATAAATTGCAGGTTTCCTGACGCCTGAGTGCAAGGTGCACTTCATATTAACGCATAGATTCCGACTCATTATTGTCATACTATTCTTTATTCCACTAATTCTGATGCTATTCCTGTACGTTCGCATTTTCACTATAATCAAGAGTCATCAGGAGCAGAGGAGTCACCCTGGAAGTATCAGATCTTTTAATAGGAATAATTCTACCCAAAGACAGGACAGCGTTAAGAAGACTGTAAGCAAAAAGCCTTTGTTCGCAATGCTGTGCACTAATTGCTCGAAGGAAGACAACCAATTAAATGGTCACTCAAATGGACACAAATATGAGCGAAATATTGAGGGAACGGACAGCGAGCCCTCAAACAGTAGTTTCCGTAAATCAATTCACTTAAGCATAAGAAGTAATTCGACAAATAATACAAAATATCGGTTCGGACGCAAACAACAAGTGCACAGTCATACCAAAGCTCTAACCACAACACTGTTGATTCTGGGTACATATCTTATCTGTTGGATGCCAGCGGTCATATTCTTTGCACTGACATGTGTTGATATCTGTCCTCTCCCTATAACACATATGGATATGAAGTCAAGAATTGTCTCTTCATTTATAACCAATAGTTTGGTTATACTGAAGGCAATCGTAGACCCCTTCATATACACCTACAGAATGAAGGAAATGAAGGTTGCGATCAACCGTTACTGCTTCCGAAGACCTGTCCAAAGAACCTCAACAATGACAAGTCAGAGGTCAGGCACTCTGACGGCAACTCTTCGCAATGGGAGTCCATCCCAGAGGAGAAGTTTGCGACAGTTTCAGCAAATCGTCGAAACAAATATCGAGTAATTGAAGAAAGACCGTAATTATAGCAAAGGATTGCAGTCATAAGGAATTATCTGCTTTTATGACATCGACTTTCAGGTCATTCTTCGGGTCATTTCTATAATAATAAATGACTCGAATCTCGAAATTGAATTCTCTGACTCAAAATCAAATATTATATTAAAGGATAATAAATTGATTTTACGATTGAATTTTGTGCGCAAAGTTTGCGAAGTATTTGATTGTGAAATACAGTATTACTCACTATTATTCACTACATATTATAGAACTTATTATCAGATTTTAATGTAATCCCATTTTGGCGACGATATGACAAACAAAGTATTAATTCCTGAAATATAAGCCAAGAGTTCGTTATGAGAGACGAGAAGAGTGTTATAAAAATCTTGAGCTCTTAATGAACTAGATAGTTATTGAGTGCATATTTCTAATGATGGCCACAGGGGTGTCTTCAACTACATTAGAATCACAAATAATTAAAATCTCTTATTATTATTATTATTATTATCAAGATTAATTAGTGAATTTAGTAAATCTATAGTAACGTGATATTCTTTAGTATTTGAAGTATTAAATTATTGACATTAATTCAACATAACAAACATTAAAAATCTCTATAAATGACCTCAACAATAAAAATATCTCTCAATTATTGTGAACTGTATAAATAAGCTTGGTGACCCATGATCCAGTGAAATGCATACAAAGTGAGGCATATATAAAATGATAATAAAATTAAAGTGTTATATAATTCTCCTAATGGTTTGGATGGTTGTGTTGAACAGATAGTAGAGTAAATGTGCCAAAACTGATACGTTTTGCCCGTTATATCTCTTTTAATCAACGGATCGCTAATAAGAGCTCGAAATTAATGTTCAGATATAAACCATATTCATATAAAAGCCAATGAAAAAACACATTAAAACCGATTTTATTATTGTTTTTGTGGCTAATGTTGGACAGTAATACAACAAATTGATGTTCTAGTCTTGTCTCAAACGACACCCACACAAAGCTGAGTACTAAACCAAAATCCATGACATTTGGAGGAAATTAAACAATTCTTGATATAACTCATAGAACCTAACAGTTATTGAATTAAGAGGAAGACATAAATATAAAGCGATGGAAAAAATGTGATTCAATCAGTATTTTTGAGAAGTATATAAAGTTTTGTCTGTCTGTTAAAACCTAAGAGTGTTTTCGAGATCTTTCTGATAAACATTTTGTATAACTGACTCAAATCAATGACATCCGCTTTTGTATAGCTGTCTAACTAACAGAATATTCTGTGCCGTTTGACACAAGTGTGTGCCAAACAGTGAGACATTACACTTATATAAACATTTAATTTTAAGGAATTAAATAATGTCTTCTATAATCTTGTTATAATTTTTATGATGAGTTGCATGATGAGCTGATGAGCTCAGCCACAACTTCTGGTGTCAGCTCTTGTGTTCAAATTTGTGTTGTAAACGATTCTAATGGTATGAGTGGATCAGTTATTCGTCTTCAATGTCTTCAACAAACACTGTATGACATTTGTTAACCAATAGGTTCTGAGCCGTCAATTCCTTTATTTATTTATTCAAAGATTCCAGTTCTGTATTTGTAGTCAATATATAATCGATGTCTTTTAAGATTTATGTAAATATTGTCTTTGAGAATATAAATACTACTTTTCAATGAAATCTTGAGTTTTATTTTTGAAGAATTACTTGAATTATATATTTATTAAACTCTTTTAACTAATGATTTGTTTGTCACTCAATATATTCACATAAATTATATTCGAATTCAAACATCAAAATATCTGATCAAATGTTCGACAAATAAATAAAATATCTATTTAAACCTTAAATGGTTCTTTAACTAGCTTAATCTTTCAATTTCAACCTTATTCTATCATTTAGTGATCATAACTTATAAGAATCATTGTTCAATTTGATACGTTTGATTCAAAAGTAACATGTAACTAATTTTCTGACTATAAAATATATTCTTAGAACAAGAGACTTTGTGTTTTAGCTATCTCTCAATTGATTTGTTCCAGAAAGAATCAACTTTGCACCAAGAGGCACTTTACCGGATTATTATGAATGGTTTCCTAAATTTTAGATTTTGTTTACTCAAAATATGATGAACTCATTTAAATGTTACCACTATTCTAATTATTAAATAAATAATCAAAACTAATTTGTATTGTCATCAAGATCTTTTAAATGAGATATTTATTTGATAAACTAATTTGAATTTGAATTAAACTATTCTTGGTCAGGCTTTGTGATCCATTCAAAACAGGTAAGGCTTTAGTTTATTAATGAATTGGATAAAATATTTGTTTTGAATAAATATAATGAACTGAGATAGGTATAAATGGTATAAGTTTAGTGGAAAGACCACAAACTTTTCTAATAATTTTTGTGTTTATAGATAGCGTTGAGATTTTAGACTCAGACTGAGTCGAGAGGAAAACCAGTCAATAGTGAGGACCAGAATTGATGTCTGCTTTGAGAGCATTGAAGAGAATATTGTTTTCAATGTATGACTGCTTTGAGAGAAGAGAAATGTTTTGTGTTTTTGTATTACAAACACAAACAGCAAAACGTCACTGAATTTCAAAACTAAATTGAAAATCAAAACAATGATTACTTGAATCACTCTTTTGGACAAAATGTCACATAAAATGCCAAAAAGGAAAAGAGCGGACGCTCTCAACAATTGGTCCGCTTTTGGGTGAGTTTTAAAGAAGAAATTGATTTGAAAACAATTTTCTTCAAAACATTTATCAATGGTTTGTGTTTTTGACGCCATTTTTCGCGTTTAAAACTTTATTCAATTCTTATTTCGGACTATTTGTGACCACATTTCCCGCCTCTCATAGCATCGAAAATGAGTTGGATTTGGTTATTGATAATCAGAAACGACAAACACCTGAAGAGTTGAAGTCAATCATCACTTTTGATGAAAAACAACAGTCAGTAGATTTAGACATCAATCATATGACGAATGAAAAAGAGATGTCAACAAATGACTTTCAGCCCAAGAATATTACCGAACAGACAGTCGTTACCATCGATGTTAGTGAGCAGTTGAATGGCCAGAAGTTGTCCCCCAATTTGGACGACAATAACCCAAAACTTCGGCGCAAATCCAATCGTATTTCTAAACCAATTCAAAGATCAATGGAGTCGACGACAACAACAAACGGCCCAAACATTTCACTCAAGAAAATTGGTCTCAAATTTAATAGACTTTTATTTAATTTAATTATTTGCCTAATATTTCCTCTATTTTCTGATTAAAGACAAATCCGTTAACAAAAATAATTTGACACAAAATGTGACGAATTGTGAATCAGTTGTCAATAAAGTGAACAAAACTGATGACTCCAATCAGAAGAACACCGGATCGAAGGCAGGAAAGTCATTGAGAAAGTTGCAGATGTGGACTAATGAGGACACGAAGTGCTTTTTTGAAGCCATTTCTGAAGTAATCACTATTTTATGGCAAATTTTTAAAACTAATGAACGTATTTATTGAATAATAGCACGGGAAGGACTTCCCTAAAATTCAGTCATATATAGTCCAAAGATGCGAAAAGAAAGGCGTCCCTCAGGATATGATTAAGAACTACGAACAGGTCCGCCATTACTACTACCGAATGTGGCACAAAATCGCCAACTCTTTGATCATAAATGAAGGTCTCAAACATTGTCTCACAACTTATATAAACTTTTCTTATGGTTTACTTTTGCAATTGAATCAGTTGTTGATAAGAATATCCAAGAAATCTATGGTCTCGTCAATTATGGAGAAATATGGAAGAAATTTGGTTCCAAATTCGACAACAAATTAGGACATCATTTGCAACAATTAGTTAATTTCGGGTATATTTTCTTTAAATTGTTTTCGTTTTCAATTTTAACTCATATTTATATGTATTGAAAGTCATACCACTTTCAAAGTGAAAGGAAAGAGCGTTAGAGTAAAGACACCCATTTGTAAGGCATTGAAGAAAATTCATAAAATTAATGGTAAGTAATCAAACATTTGCCTTCTTTTCTTTTTTTTTGCTCAAATTAATTATGTTATTATTCAGTCTCTGAAAACACCAAAACGAGTAATACCCAGAATTTACTGAATCTCCCGAAAGAAGTGTGCATTGAATTACATCCGGCCAACAACGAGTCGTGGCTTAGAGTTCACTCTCTGTCCCAAAATCCAAGAATCAGAACCAAACTCTCTCTTCAAAAACGTTTATCAAATTTAGTCGAATATTTGGAAAAGAGGTGGAATTCCTGGCGAATCAAAGAGGCCGAGTGTAGGACTCTTTGTGGCACATCTCTACCTAGTAACTGCCAGACGGATGACCGTTGTCTGAGAGTTAGGCCACACTCTAGCGGTGATCTAAACAATGTTTCATTGAATAAATCAGTTTTCAATTCACAAATGGATTTGAGTTTAACCGCATATCTCAAGACCTTATATAACGACGAACTGAAAGGCAGTTCCAAAAAGTCTAAGACTAATAAATCCAAAGATAAGGATTTAAATTCAGACTCAAATAGAGTGGAAATCACTTCAAAGACAAATGAGGAACAAAACTGTATTTTCAATGAAAATAATAATTGCGATAAAAACGATAATAAAAGCGATAATCTATTGAATAAATCTTTTGAAAGCGAGGGAAAGTCTGATGAGGACGAACCCATCGCCGAAGCAGAACGTTCTCTCACTTTGTTGCGAATGTTGGAGAAAATGAATGCAATGAATGAGGAAATACACGCAACCGATGAAGAAGACGACAAAGAAGATGACGAACCAAATAAAGATGAAGACGAGGATAGAGATCTGCCCTCTCCCGAAACTAATGCCAATGTATGTTTGCCTGAGCCGCCCGCCAATGCAACACTCGCTCAATGGCTCAGTGGTGGTGATGTCGATCGGGATAACAACGATGTCGAAGAGGATAATGAAGAGAAAAAGATAATAATTACTAATGATAGCTCAGAATTGTTTCAATTGAGTGCTGAAAGGGCTCGCAAAGGGTGGTCCCTCAAGGAATGCGGTTCTACAACTATTGGAGAGCTTTATCTATTGTTTCGGTGCCCGAAGAAGATTCTTCTTGAATATGTTTGGGAACCAAATGTGCAAAATATAGAGAACTTCAGTTCAGACATTGAAGAGTCTGTCAATCAAACAGAAGAGACGGACGGCAACAAAGATGACAAAAAGGGTCCGATCTCTGTATCTAATACTGAGACAAATACTGATTTGTTATATAAGTTATTAATGGCCGCAAATATTTCGCTTCAATCATTGAAGAGACCGACCAATACATCCAATTCTCAGACTCAGAAGAAAAGACGAATTAAACCGACCCCCGCACCACTTCCTGTGGCAATGACTGCTTCCACTGAAAACTCTTCACAACTGCTTTCAAATGTGATCTCAAACACGATATTCAATGACAACAGTAATGACGGCTCCAACAAACTGGAGAATAATACGTCGAAAGTGGTGTCCATTAATGATAACGAACCCAAAACAGGTCATAACTTTATTGTACCGAAGTCTCCGGCGCCCAAAGCGGTCAACAAAACAAAGAGTCGTAACATTTGTGGTGATCCGGCACTCATTCAAGAAGCGCTTCGACAGTTGCAATCCAATAAGTATACCAGACGTCAACGGAGGCCGACTCCTAAACCGGTTTTTGGACAGAATAAGCCATTACTGCCGCGGGGAAGTCCGCCAAATGTGATGTCATCCACTCCAACAGGAAGTGTATCTTCACAACAACCCATTTACGTAATACCATCAGCACATCCGATACACATCAACGCCATGAGTGCGGTTACGTCCAACACTACAGTTATGAATCAAACTCTTCCCGTCGTTAACATGACTGCAATCAATGCCAACGAATTTCGACAATCGATTAAAAGTCATACAAACAGCGATTCATTTGACGTTATATTACCCCAAAAGGCAAATAAAGCCATCACTCAAACAAACAGTTCGTCGTTAGTCGTCGATCGAATCATAAATAAAATGCATTCATCGAATATACCGGTCATTCAAATTGAACCCATCTCTTCAACTTCTGATCCTAAAATTAGTTCATCGCTGATCAAGACTTCAGTACAGACCTTAAAGCAAACACTTAATTCTTATTCTATGCCGAAGACAACATCACTTATGAACTCTAAAACAGTTTCTATATTTGAAACACAGAAAAAAGATGATAAAAATGATGGACACACTGACGGCACTCCCATCCAAAACCATATAAGCATTCCATCCATTGATTTAAATACAAATATTACAGAAGATGTCGACAAAAATAATGATGTGATCAACAGTTCCACTGAAGACTCAACAGAGAAGTTAATATCGAATCCTCACATGAGTTCTTTGTTGGAAATCTCATTACCAGAGCCGCCATTCAGTGACAACTCGTGCTCTGGTCTTACAGATTATTCTTTAGAGAAGAGGCCTTTTGAGAGACTCAACAAAGAGTCAAATGACACAATACATAAACATAGCCTTAATACTGATCCCACTCTCCCAACATCTGTATCGCAGTCATCATCATTAGCGAGCCCTCCAATTGAACGCCATAAGCTCTCGTCTGTTCTGCCACCAGAGCAGCAATGGTTAAACGGCGAAAGTTGTGACATATCGTTGGGAACACTCCTCAACACATGCGAATCTCCGGTGAAGACAGTGACCGTAAGGGACAGTCATTCGTTAACTAATGACGTAAATATTGGAATATTTATTGAATTCCTTAATTTTGTTGATTTTGTTTTCTTAACCAAAAGGTCGACACAAATATGAGTTGTTTAGTGACTGACAATAGCGTTGATCTGATGGCAAAGTTCGCAGATTTGATGGGACATGTGGTGGACGCCAACTCCAAATCTACTTAATTTATTGTTTTCTCCTTTTATGACACACTATTGTGCAGCTCTTCTATTAGTTTTTTCATAAGTTTAATAAATTTTCAAAGGATTTGAGTAAAATTCAGTCTAAAAGTTGGTGTAAATACTTTTGAAAAGATTTTTGAATTTCTATTATTTATTGTCCATTAAATCATTTTTCAATTAAAGACCTGTTATTTGAAGAATTCTTATAAATAGTTGAAAATTATGTAAAGATTATAAAAATTATAATAAAACACTTATTTTGAATGAACCTCACATCAAATCAAACAAATGGCAATTCAATGATGTAATGCAAGAGTCAACAACATGTTTGGTATGCACTGCTCGGCAGCCAAACTAATGGGCGTTTCAGCTGTAAGTCCTGTCAAATCTTTTCGATGTAATGTATTGTTTCAACCAATTAAACAATTTGTTGATCACATAAGCCTTTCGCTGACATCTCTTAGAAATCTAATAGGTATAACAGAAATTCTAGATCTCTCCTTGGTTACTCTCTCAAAATTAAGTGCAGCATCAGGGATGGCCAAGGGGGGTTGCTCGAAACCCCCCTAGAGTCGACAATTTTGGAACCCCCCCCTAGAATTTTTCGAAAATTTAACATTACAGGTATACCCCCCCCCTCGCGTGCGCTTGGGGGACCCATTGTGTTTTTTGCCAAGCGAGGCGACTTGTATTTGCATGTT
>JAQGCS010001484.1:0-13637 GCA_034702105.1 Fuscozetes fuscipes | reverse complement strand
CACTCCGTTGAGCATCTCTGTTAAAACCAGTATATATTGTGAACATTGTGTATTCAGTAAAAAAAGGAATGTTTTTACTAAATATAAATCAATATTTCAGAGCTGTTAAGTCAATATAATATTGAATATTTTACCTAGAATAAATCAATAAAAAGTCATGCTCTACTCATAACATTTGAAACGAAAAATTATCTCATCTTTTATTTAATAACAAAATACTTTTTTGTGCGCGAAATGCAGATAATTCTGGCATTAAGTGAGTTAATGATAAATACGTTTTTTTGAAATGATAACCAAAAGTACACAAACAAACATTTTTGAGGGCAAATAATAATGAGAAAGGTGAAACCCACAGGCGAGAGAAGTAACAAGAAGAACACTCGCCATTTGAGCGAATGTTGACCATCAAAGTGCAATATTTAATAGGTATATATTTAGCAATTCTAGGCGTAGGTCTGAGTTCTAACTAAACGAAGAGTGGCTCCGAAGCATAACTCAACTAATAGTTATGACTTTGAGCCGTATTTTGTGTTATCGCTATTATTATTACTATTCTTTGACTCTTCAGGTCTTTGTATTTGAGATGCATTTTAATAGCAGGAGAGCGCCGGTGGAGTAGTCGGGCCTCAAGATTATTATCGAAATAAAACTTTTATACGAGTTATACGACTTGAATATTATGTCTGATCCTATTGGGAACGATATATGCAATTATATCGACTCTACCATCAATTTCGGACCACAAGAGCATAGCATACAATAAAGAACTACATCTGTATGAGTACTGACAACACAGTCGGCGATGAATTAGATTTCATAGTTTAGAGCGTTTGGCATCACTTTTGTCTTTTGACTTCAGTTACGAATACGCGATTCGGAGCGGATTCCCAACAATTTTTATGTCTCTCTCCAAAGTCACTGGAGATTTGACTTGTTTTGGACGAGTGTTATCTCGTGCTGTCCACTACACCAGTGCTCGCGACTGAAACTCGCGGGAAGTTTTTCGATATTAAACATAAGAGTAGTTTTACGCACAATAACAGTGTATCTGTTGTCGAGTATTAGAAAATTGACATTTTTTAGTGCATGGCTTAAGTCAAGTCAACTGACAACTCATGGATACGACAAAAAGTTATTATTAACGTGGGATCACCCAATCCTTCATAACTAGACTCGATTGTATCTGAATTTGTCCATCTGTTCGACATTTGATACTTTTGCGGGGATTACTCTCTTGATTCAGTACAACGAACAATGCCCTTGGAATATATGATTTTTCACACAAACTCCTCAATTATTGGAGCACTTAATTTGGTTATCCCTCCGGAAGACATAACTTCTAACAACGAAGTGTTAAATTCAATTCAAACCAATTGCTGCAAAAGTTAGTCATTTTTGTGCTGTCTTTCAGTTTATTTTCATTATTCGATTGACTCAAATAACTTCGCGAATGAAAGATAAATAAATTGTGAGCGAAGACAACAACGAAAGTCAATTTTGGTTATGGGGTTTCACTCACTATCTGTCCTCAAAAGGCTCTAACGTAGGCTATTATTAGACTTAGATCTCAATCTTCGCCAAATATTTTATGTTTTAGTGAAGTTTTTTCTCCTCGTTTGTTGTCAACAGAGAAGAGGTGTGCTTTTGAGTAGTGGTGAGACTTAAACACCAATTCTGGATTCAAACCACAGTTTTATACACTTTTTTTTGTTGAACTCTTGGTCTTATAATAGAAGATAAGGCGTGATATATAAAATGTAGTCTTAAGGCAGACAACGAATGCCTTAAATATATGGAGAGCGCGGACAAGCTATACATCAAAAATCTAATGAATGGCTGACATAAAGTCTAAAGATTTAGAAGAAAGTTCTCCTTTTTCTGGTCACTGAATCACAAGACGAGACATATTTTTAGTAAATGATTAGAGGGTGGGAACCGTTTCATCATTTATTCAACTCTCGGATCAAATCTAATACAACAGTAGTGTTATGTCCTTAAGTAAGAAATGCACACAAATTAACTTTTCCTTAAGGTTTACTCATTAAGATTGGTATAAATTTTTCGAAATTGTTTATTAATTCATGAATATTAATCTATAACTAAATTATTGATAAGTTTTAATCAAAATATCAGTTGAATTCAGTATTAAAAGTAGGAGTTTTTGGTTTGCGATATAATGACTCATTTGAATTAATATGTGATAAAACAAATTATCGTGATTTTTCAAACTTAATGAAAAACTTAATAGATACTTCTTATTAAGAAAACTTCAATTTAAATCACCGCTCATTTATATCTCGGGTTAAAATTGAATGAATTCGATTAAAAACCTCTTTACCGGAGAATTTCGGAATATCTCGGTTTAGATAATTACAGATTTTAAATAATGTTTAAGTGAATTTCATTTTGATATGAGCTTAATATGTTTTAGTGCTTATATAGAAGTTATTTTACTTCAATGAAATCAATGATCAATAAGTGAAGCAAAAGCTGTTCTCACAAATCATAATTCATTTGGTATATGAAAATAATTTTTTCTTCTCAGCGCAACCTCTTATTCAAAGAGAAATTCATATTTATTTGGAGATTATTTGAGACACGCAATCATTGGTAGGCTTACAGTCAATGAAGTGAATTAATTCTCACCGGTTATTGGATTTGATAACACGATTAATATCGATATATACTAACAAATCGATAGTCTTTAACATGAGTTGAATGATGTTTTGCTATTCCATGAGATGTGCTGTGTTTTGACTACCGATTCGGTAATCCATTTCACATCACTAATGGATTACATCAAAGGAGCAAAAAATATTTCATTCAATCATTCAAACCATATTCAGTGTAAGATCGCAGACAAAAATCTCTTCAATCATTTAAAAGTCATTTTTTAAAGAATTTCAAATCGATTATAATTTTTTCTACAAATATCTCATATTTGAAATTCTTTGCTTATTTTCAATCACTATTGAAATTAGTATTTAAGAGTTGTTTTGGTTTTGCTGATCATTCAGTCGACAATTTTTGGGAACATTTGCGTCAGTTTTCTATCATTTTGTGTCTTTTAGTCACACATTAATCAGACTTAAAATTCAGATATTTTTTGCTGTGCTTTGGCTTTGAATTCGCATTAAGTCATTTGACAGCAAAAGTTTTTTTGGTTTTTGATTTCATTTTATTCCAATCCTATGTATAATCTGTTCCTTTGAGGCGACAAGACTTTGACATTAAGAGACTCTTAAAGTCGACGTCTTTTGCCAAAGATTTACTCGTTTATAATATTTTATTTAATGGATCAGAAAATTTCTTTCTATCAACCGATACATTAACAGTCAGTATAGAGAAGAGGGAAATAAGAATAAAATAAAATCATTACTTGAAGTCATGTTCTGGAAAATTGTTTGCTTAACAAATTTGAATCAATTTACAAAACTATTTAACCTCGCTTTGTTTGTATGAATTGCATGGAACATATTTCCTCGTATTACTTATTCGAAATGAGAGTGTTTTTTGTTCTTCTTTTGTATTACTATTGAAATAAAAGTCGACTTACAAACAAAGAGTCAAATTAGACGATGAAATCAAATTAATGTATGATTTAATGGAATGCAAATAACATTAAAACTGCAAAATGTTATACAAAAGTCTGAAGAAAATTACTGTCGATTTCGAGACAGTCATAAATTTGGTGGAGAACTGCATTTGAGAAATAAAAATCCAAATAACACTTGAGTTAAGCCAGTCTTGCAGTCGAATGAACTCAAGTGTTGATATCTCGACTCAAGAGAAAAGAGATTTAGAGCTCAAATATAAATACTTGAAATCTAACTTTTTTTGAAAATTCAGCCGAAATAATGCCTAATATGGGTTATACTGAGACGGATATACTGTGTTTTATATTCCATGAAAAATGCATTGTATTTGAAATTCAAATAGCATTCAGAGCCAACTTTTTTCATGCGTTAAATTTAATTAATTAATGGTTTGAATTAATTCAATGTTGGGCTCAGAATGAGTGAAGAATTTCTACTAGTACTATTAGAATATTCATTTATTTCACAGTTTTCTCATTCTTTCTTAGGGTTTGACTGATTTCAACATATGCCAAGACCTTTTTTGATTATTTTAAACGAAATGCAAACTTTGTTTAAAAGATTATTCGAAGATGCCTTAAATGGGAGGTAATTAGCGGGTAAGTAAACTAGCAAATTTTTTTTACTCAATTAATGCAATTATATATAATCTTCAATTTTGAGCGGATTTAGCCTTTTATTAGATTTAGAAAATTCTGTTTGAGTTGGAGTTTGGAAATACTCTCAACGATAAAATCCAATGAATTTGATAATAAAATAACGTCTCTTTCGTTATCTAATGCCGGCTCTCATCTGATGTGAAGTGAAGCAAAAATTAGTTTAAATCTTAAGAAATATTTGGAATAAATATCTAATTTTTTTTATCTCTTTAAAAAAGGCACTTCTGGTGAGCTTCGAGTGCGGAATGCCTTTTGAGAGCCCGAAAATCATGTTTTTATTTAATGGTGATATAAAAAGAGAGACAAAAATATAGCGAATTTGTCAGAACGTAATATTAAATTCACATCAATATTATTTGAGAATATTTTTTGCCGTTTGATAACTACTTTAGCGTTCGATATGAAGGACAGGAATTTTAGTTCTTTTCTTATACTTTTCATTAGACCCTAATTATGATCATTAGTTTTCTTAAGACTTAATATAATTAAGCCTTTAGTTTGAGTAAAAAATTGCTTTCTTTCTATACATTTAAAGAGGAAAATGGTTTTCATTTTGAAATATTTTACGATTACTTTATACCAAATTAGTTATTAATTACTAATTAAGTCGTAAAATGGAGGAAATATTTCGATATTAGATATAATTGACTCCGAGCCCAATTTGAAATTCATTAGCTCAAAATGACTCCGATAGAAGTTCGGACTTAATTTCAATTTCGAGAATAAAGATTTGGCTCTCGTTTTTTGATTGCTTCTAGTTAATGGATGGAAATTTCACAGAATTAATGGTATATAAAGTCGAGTAATGTTTACTTAATGAAGAAGTAATGAACGAATAAAAGGTTGAGATTTTGGGCAATAGATTCGCAAAAGACTTCTACAATCGATTCCCAAATGAACGTCAAATATAAAGAATTGATTAAATTTCGGTTCCGGTTAACTATAAGTGAGACCTCTGTTCACATAAGTCGCAAAAATATCAAATGAAAGATAATTTCCTAAATCAACAAAAAATGTGTGTCTCAGAAGACAATTACAATTAACTCTGGAATGAGATCCGAAGTACTACTATTGGGAACTGGAAAACAACATTTGATTTCTTACATGAGTTCTCATCGCTTACAGAAGTAGTCAGAGTTCGAGATAAGCATTAATTAACTAAATTGAAAATAAGCTTTTCTTTTCATTAGATAAATAAGCGTTTGGTCTCATTAGAAATGAGAGTCCACTGAAACAATGACTGCCAGTTAATTACCAAGAAACTACTTTCGCATCGCCTTTAATTAAAAATGAGATTTCATATCAAAAATTAAGACTATGTTATGAAAAAAGTTGAATTTCAGACACGCAGTCATTCATTCATTTTAATAATGAATTTTATTCGTCATTCATATCAGTTATGAAAAGCATAACTAATTTGAAAATTGTATACAAAGACTGTCAGTTAGTATTGAATTACAAATTCTTCGAACCACAGAATTCATCACATTTTTAATGAGATATTCATCAGAAACTAATCACTGGTCCTCTCAAATATCTGCATAATTGGAATCCTAATTATCATTTTAGTCATAGATTTCTTTCCTAGAGCATTCTTTCGATGACTTTCAATGCAATAGTCTTGCATTTGGTCTTATAATTAGGATTTAGTCAGAAACGCATTTAACCAGAAGTGTTATCAGTTATACCAATCGTTTCCTATCGTGAATACAATCGCTTCCCAAAGAATGAGCGAAAAAATTTATTTTTATTATTTTCGTATTTCTATCTGATAAGAGCCGACAGAACTGACGGCTCGAGTAATAAAAATTTTCGACTAAAAAAGTATTGTTGTTTTGAATCGAATTTTTTCGTGTATTTCAATGCATTCAGTCATGTATTTGAGTCTAAACCAGTTTTGGATCCAATTCTTTCGATACCAATGAGAAAACAAACTACTCGTTGAAAATACACTCTTCTCTCCACAAAAATAACATTATATCGCCTGAAAAAAGACTTTTGCATTGATTAAGTGAGCATCAAGCTCAAGTTAACTTTTTTTCAAATAACTGGCCAAATTTTTTGATCCCTTTGAAAATGTTTAATATTTGAGTGAATTCTTTTGAATTACTTCCTAATCTGTATCTCAAACACCTTTATACATATAAGCAGGATAACTTTGAAGGTGATAGCTTGCTAATCCCCGATCACACAAAGGAGGCATTCATTGTCTTTGTGAAGATCTCCTGAATCAGAGCTAATACTTGACGAGCACTCAATCGAATGAGTCTTCTATTCTCTGCGAAACTGTATTTCATTGCAAACCACTCTATCGTTCGTTGAGTTGAAGTCCTTTTTATACTTCTTATACACAAATAGACATTTAATGAGGCCCTGGGTCTGACTTTCTTACATAAAAATACTCGTTAGCCTTTGCTATTCAGTGTTGAACTTCTCAGAGCACATGAGGACATCAACATTTCGTGAGTGAGTTAACCCGACTGAAGATAAACTATAAAATTGTAGAATTCCTGTAAAATTAGTTTTTACGACACGAATAGAGCCCACCATAAGAAACAATTTATTGCAGTTTTCAACACTTCCGAACTGACAGACAAACAACACTTTACTTTAGTTTATCAGAAATCGTGAATCAAAAACTAATTTTTACTCTAAAAGCAAAATATTTGTTGCGATTAAACATACAATTCGTATACAAATAGCACAGGTTGTGGTGTAAAACAACCTGTTCTTCTACGGCAGAGTAGGACTTCTGATTACGAGATGGAAGTAACCAGTTATTAAAGTTTGCCCGAAATTATATCTTAGAGTATGAGAGAAATGAAAGTGGAGCTGAGAGGACTGGTAGGTTTAATCACACGCACATCCTTTCATTTGGTAACTACTTTTATAACTCTTCTCTCATCTCTACAGTTGTGTCGTTTCATATAATGAAAGAATTGATTTTTGTGTCTATCATTTCGGAGCTCTCATGAGTATCATTGACAAAATAAGCCCACTTTACCCGACAGCCTGTGCACAGTATGACGAGTGGCAGTGCTCTTATTCCGCTCAGTCCTTTAGATGCTGTAAATAAAACTCATTTGTGATGAACGTTAATATTAGAGACAATTCAGTTCTTTATTCTATTGTAAATCTCTTAGTGTAATATAACGAGCAAATTATGTGATATAAAATTCCTTATCACTGATAATAAAACTTCTTGTTCTGTATATTAACTAACAAAAGGACAGAACGAAAAACACATTACAAGTCATTGGGAATAAGAAATAAAAAGTTGATATTCTCTTTCATCTCTCAGACATCAGTCAGATATCAAACAAACAACTAATGGATTGTTCAGAGATTGGAATTACAAATAAATGTATTTTTCTTCAATACTGGTCTTACATCTTGTCTATAATGGTATTCGTGTTTCAATTCTGTTCCCAATTCTGTAATTCTTATTTATTTTGGTTTTAAAATATACTTTTGTTTCAAATAATTCGATACAAGAATTTTGTTAGTTTTTGGTCGAAATGAAATAGTATTTTGAGTGAAGCCCTACAGCTCTCAAGACTCACATAAAAAATAGTCTTAGGGATGAGCAGGTGATCATCAAGCAGAAAACAACACTAGTGAACATGGAATAAATTTAAACGTAATGAAAAGCATGAAAACAGTTTTGATGATCCAATTTGCACATCAAAGATAAAAACAACGAGTTTTGCCACAAATATATGTGAAATACAATGAAAACTTCAATCAAATTATTTGTTACTTTGTTTTTTGTGCGAATGCTTTCAATATTAGGGTTTTAGGCCTGACTTTCGGCCTAACATTAGGGCTGAAAATAGATAAGAGCCGACTAATGATACCGTTGGGAATGGAATTAAAGCCATTATTATTCCATATATATGTGGGAATATATGTATGAAAAATATTTGCCCTTTTGATATATGCAAAAAAGTTTTAGTTTACCATTTAATTCACTCCTTTTGAAAATAATTCAATTTATTATAATCATAGCGTTTGGCGTATATTTGAGTTTATATTTAATTCAAAGTAAGTATAGTTTTGTTTTATGTCGTTATTTATTATTTCAAATGCAATGCCATTGAAGTGATTTTCGTTCGTTTTCCACAATTTTTGTAATAAAAAAGAGTAGAAAAATGTTTTTAAAAATTGTTTGAACTTTTGAGGCGAAAAGAAGTATTTCTATTGGCTTTTGATACTGTATTTGAAGATAATATTTCATATAAAAGAGGAAATTCAATACTTCAACGATATGTGAGCGCAAGAAAGGAGTTCGGAGTTTGTTTTTCTGGCCAGCAGTCAGTCCTATCGATTACTATACAAAAGTGATGTATATTTTTCTTTCGTCGATAAAAAACATTTTCATTCAAATATTTTATACAAATAGAGTGGAGTCCGACAGACATCAAGTTATTAATGGATTCTCAATGTTCTCCGGATATAACATTTTTAGAAAATATTTTATTCGTCTTTAAAGTGAGTCTTGAGATGAGTCCAAAGACACCCAAAATTCAATACATAATTCATGAAAAATGTATTCAAATATTTCCCAGAATATAAATACATAATATATATAAATATATATTCAAAAAACCAAATATTATTGTAAACAAGAGATTATTTTCGAACCAATCATAAGATTTTCGTGTTTTCATTCATTTTATAATCTTTGGGATAAAAACATTCAAAAGATTTCCCAAAGAATGAGAGAAAAATCAAAGACATTATCAGATATTTCCACAAAAGAAGAGAACAAATAAAACACAAATAAAAAAATCTTAAAATATTTATATCTTGGAAATAGTTAATCAAAAATTCATTTATGATAATCGCTCTGAGAATACACTGTTTATTATATAGTATTTATACAAAATAGGGCTTTATATCCAACAAATTCCCATATATTCTAAGCTCATATTTTCTAAGATATTAACATTTTTTATCGCATCTTGCAATCGAAATAGAATGAGACGGAAAGGAGACTAAAATGAAAAACAACAACATGCATTTCATAACCAACTTTTAGTTTAAAAAACAACATAGTTGTGTTCAATTTTGTTCGAAGCAGATATTTTGCGGTAAAAATTAATTATTGCTTAAGTCAGCGAACGGTTCTGTGCGTGAAATGGGCTAAAAATAGATGTATTTTTGGGGACACAAAGTATTCGTACAGATTTTTAGTTGTGATGTCCACAACATATGAGGCAAACAAAAAATTTAGTCTTGCTCTAACCAACATCGAGTTAAATGGTTGAGTGTGTGCTTCGGTGGCGAACAATAAGTACTGACCCAACAAAACAGAGAACTAATAGTTATAAAGAGTGTAATGACGCGAATCGCGTGATTTATATCAAAACATATCCGTATTTATAAATGGCTATAGAATTGATGGATAGATCCCTGAAATAAATGTTGGCTTTGAATCAGTTTTTCATAACTAATGAGAAAATATCGAGAGTTAAGGCATCAGAACATCAAACGATTCGCTAACGTTTTGATTCAATTAAATATGAATATTGAGAACTTATTTCTACATTAATGGCCTCACATTTGTTTAGCACAGCATTAGTTGCCTCAAAAACATCACAGTCTGTCTCTCCTACGAGCATAGTATCCACTGATCGAAGAGATGGAAGCGTTAGAAAAAGTGTCACAAATGTTAATCTAATTCAATAGTATGTGAGCGCTGGTGAACGCACTCGTAAAGCACTGGTAAAAGGCTCTGCAGAATAATTCGATTGAATGTGTATTTCTTTTCGTAAATAACCAATGAATCCTCTCTTATTGTGTCAGTCGATCCGGTCTTTGCACAGACGGTCAGACCAGAGACGAAATTCCACAATAAATGCATCGATAAAACGTCTAAAACAGTGCATTGTATTCCTGTGTCGCCAATCAATAAGGAGTTTCACTGCTCTTCAAAGTAGTTCTGAATTTAAGAGTAGAGAAATATAAGGACTTAAGAGCTATAGTCGTGTTGGAAGTGAATTAGTAGTGAAACTCCTCAGTGGAGAGACTCAGTCATTGTGTGAAGCCTTCAGAATGATTGCCAAAACCAAAAATAATAATAAGCGATGGGAAGCACAACATAAACATTGCTTTATATGCCATTTGGTTAGGCATTAGTCCGACTCGATGTGTGAGAGCCAATACACCATTCGAGAAAGCCATGGGTGCCTACAATTCATTGAATTGATATTCAAATTGCACTGGCAAACGGCACTAACAATAGGCCATACCATCGAATGCCGAATACATATAAGAATATGTGAGAAATGGATTGACATTTGAGTGATGCGCTCTATTAGCATAGGAAAGGCATTTCATTCTGCGCTCTTCTCCGGACCGACTATTCTTTGAAATCACGTCAGACTTATTTGGAGCACAGCCCTAATCTATACGTCCATTACATGCACAACACGAGTGAGAGGCCAACAAATCCGACTAAAAAGAAAATCTCATTGACATCAGAATAGATCGAAAAAAATCAAAACTAATATTGAGAGCGAAATATAGATCACATCTAACTCTGGGATCTCTTTTAGGGCTTAAACACATCAACGGGTATGTTGTTGTCTTATCGCACAGTCTTTTTTGCACTCATAATCATTGGACTCATCAGTGAAATGCACTAATCGTATAAAATGAAGTCTTTGGGTATTACTTTCACAATGAGAGACAATGAATGAATTGGACACAAGAAGACTCGTGTGATTCGTGTGCACACAATAACAATACAAATGACATCAAACATAACATTTATAAAAGATATCATACTTTTGATTGTTTGCTATTCGAAGACTGTTTTAGTATTTATTGTGAAAAATAGAGACGAATATAACATAAAGAGAAGAGAAGAAAGATATGACACAAAAACATATAAAGTATTCACAACAACAGCGCTGGGAATCAAATCGAATCAAATCAGAGTACAAGAAATGAATGGAAGAGTCCTTCTCTTCTCTTAAGGCCTTTGAAAACATAATATGAAAAAAGTGTTCATTCGTTTCATGTCTTTCTGTTTCAAAATTGACTGCTATTTCGTTGACCTTTTGCTGCATTTTTTCGCCTTTCATAAGGAATGCAAAGTAAAAGAGATTCTCAGTTTAGATATCACTCAAAGGATGTGCTCCGAAAGTGTGTACAAAAACTCCAATGAATAGAATGGAAAACCCATGATTTAAAGGAGTCGTCTCCTAATACAATGTCGGTTTGCAGACCAACGAACATACATTAGAACCAATGGGTATGGGATGCACGCAATGCCTCACCGATTCAAAGAATAGTGCAAAAAATAGAGCAAAAATTGCATCAATGGCTCAGATAAGGTTGGATTTAGTAAAAGCTGATTATAACTTTCGATATGACTCTAGTAGTGAAGGAAGTGCTCGAATCGCTGTAAAAAGTTGTCAAATCTCTCTCTCTCTCTAAAAAAATCAAAAACTCTTTATACGATTCGGTGAAACACTTACAGAATGTAAAAACGGGTTTAAGAGCATAACTCATAATTTTTTATGTCTCACTTTATTTTGAAGTCTAATGTCTCGCTTTGATTGACCAATGGTTGGTTTCAAGATTATTGGTCCTCAAGTTATTGATGATAAGAGCACTCAGAATAAGCTAAAAGGGTATTAGCAAAAGAAAAATTGCTTTCAATCCCAGTATTGAAGCGAAGAATTAATTATTGAATTGTGGGCTAAAAGTTTGAAACGAATCGAGTCTTAACTAAATTCAATTCAAGCAATAGAAGCGAATTAAGAGCAGAACCGAAATGTTTGTGACTCTGATTCTGGACTTATATAATATTAGGTCTTATTTATTAACTTATGGCCAATCGATTGCCTCAGTTGTGTTCCATAAGTAAATAGATATACATTTCAATAGTGGGCTATGAGTCAGACAATACAAATAGTGTTTCATCTCTATTATACACTGCCGGCCTCTCTCTATATGAGTCCTCTTTTCTATTCGAGTGCTCTCTTTCTTTTCCTAAGAGTAAAAGTCTGTGTATTCTGTGTTCGGAAGTCAACTCATTAGTTGTATTACATTATATTCTATGCTATAAATTATATTCAATACTTATATTTAACTTCTTTTCCTCGATCTCAGAGAACAAACTAATACTCGTTTGTAGTCTTTATTAAAAGCTATACATTTCAAGAATTTTTTCAGATCTCAGTTCCTAACAGTTAAGCATTTTTTGTTCACAACTCACAAAACTTTTGTGGAAAAGTTGTCTGAGAATGAAAAAGCTGTTGTCAGCAAAAGTATACGCACAGCACAGTCCAGACAACTGATGGTATTTCCATCAAAACATAATATAACTTATCATTGAATACAATTCCTGTGTTTACAATATATAAGTGTTGGCGAAGAAGAAGACGAATTGATATAAAGTCTATACTCGGGATCCAACAGTTTTGCTGCACTTTTCACTTCTCATATCTATTGTGTATAAGTATTATATCTATTCTTCTATTATCTGTTCAATCAATTGAAGTAAAGAACGATTGAATTGCTTTCAGTTTAATGCTATAATTCAGGACTCATTTGTGTGAAAATGACTTATTATATTAGAGTCTGTCATTCAATACAAAGATTGTAATCATAGAGACCTTCGGTTTTCGGTTTCAAATCTCAAGAAAATGATTATAATTTTTGAAATACACTCTGTTTTCAATCCATCACTAGATATGTGGGTTTTAATAAATTACACCAAAATATGATATAATCACCGTTGAGAACAATGTTTACTTTGAGGAATTCACTGCTGTTTTGACCGTAATTTTCATCGGAATAGCATTTGTTCACATTTTTAAACACCAGAAAAGATGGAAATTTCAAATATTTATATATTTATAGACGAAAATTCTCATTTCAAACACTTTTGTCATTCGTTTCGGAAATATTTTGGTTTTAAATCTCCAGTTGAATGAAACTGTCATTCAATTTATGTTATTTTAGATTCGATTCGTTTTTCATTTAGTTTTGAATATATTTTTCTTGAATACAAAATACAATATTTTAGATGTAATTCTCATTATTATTATTTCATTTTGATTCCCATTACTCAGGAAATGAGTACTTTAAAGCCTATTTGATGGGCTATAATGAAAAATAATATCCCAGTCTTTAGAGATTCGAAGTCACACGAAATGAATATATATTTTTTGAATACATTTTTACTAAAAACTTGTTTGAGAGACGTCTCACAAATGAGAAAAAACATGAATCAGTTTATTGAGAGATGGGTTCAGAATAGTGTTTGTAAAGTAGACTCTACTCTACTTTATTGTGAGTCATATGCGGATCACAGTCTGATAGCACAGGAATAACATCAAAATCCTTAACAAAACCGTAATCTCTG